>LRSR01002494.1:0-11734 GCA_001579985.1 Hypsibius dujardini
AGCGCCGGCATAGAGCACAAACTGGCAGAGATTCTTTTTTTCTTCCCATTTTTTTCTGAACCTGCAAATGTGTTTGCACCGACGAGACCCTTATGAAAAATCATGATATATTAACAATTATCAGCAAAAAAAACCCCACCCTAAAAGCGAGGGGAAATCTCCGTCACTTCCCGAGTAAGTACTGGTACTACAGTATAATTCTACTAGCAACTGCACTGTTAAATCCACGATCCATCAAAGCACGGGATTGGTTGAGGACCAGGGCAGATGAGCTTTAACGAGAGAGCTTGCGTCATAAGTTGGCAAGCCACGCATGCGAGAGGAGCAGGAATACTGTAGGAAACGCGCAGGTAATAGGTTCTCTTCTTCTCCTGCCAGTCTTGTCATCGCTACCTTTTTGTGCATTTTCCTGAATTTCCATACCATCTTCTTCATCTGGCTTGGCCTGCAGAAAATGTCAAGGATTTGGATTGCCGTCGCATTCTGGATCAGCTGGGTTTTCGGTAAGAGTGGAGCTCGTAAAATAAATTTAATATTACAAGTAATATTACCTTTTCTCGTCATGATGATCTTTGTTGGTATTTGTAGTGATTTGTGGGATATGTTTATCATCATTATTAATTAGGATGGCAATTCTAAGGGTTAATCTGAGCTGTCATACTTATAAATCATGAGTTCACGTGCTTGTTTTCTTTGGTTTGGGAAACGCCCAACGTGTTTCGTAATTCTAAGTATCTACCTGTCTATCTATTTGTCTCTCTGGCTTGCTTGCCTGTCAGCTTGTCTGTCTATGTGTTCATGTGTGATGTGCCTGCCCGAAGTTACTGACGGACGCTCCGGAATCGTCTTCGATCGTAGTGAAACATCGCGGCGAAATGACCAATACCGTTGGATGTTACAGCGGTACAGTAAAACGTACAAGACGAAGATGAAATAAATGCCGAAATTTCACATTTATCCACTGAGTTGCCTACAGCTGTGTTTGAAACAGCTTCCGGCTGTAAGTCGGACCACCCTCTTTTGGTGTACACATAGACCACCCTATTACATTGGTGAATTCCCACAAACCATGAGCGACAAATTTGATTGCTTGATTTTCCAACGGCTCATTTGAATATTCTTTTTATTGATCGATTGATTGAAAACGACACCTCCTCAACCTGTTATTCCACGGAAAGTCAGGGTAATTTTTTAAATGCACGGTGGAGGGAAGACCCATCGAGAAATCGGCGGTTATTTTGGCTAATGTGGAATCGGTTCCGAAAAGTGATGGACCAGCACGACCAGAACGGCATTCCTCTGAAGGAGCCCTGACTTTCCGTGGAGTAACAGGTTGAGGAGATGCCGTTCTCAATCAATCGATCAATAGAAAGAATATTCAATTGAGTTGTTGGAAAAATCAAGCGATCAATTTTTCCGCTCATGGTTTGTGGGAATTCGCCAATGCAATAGGGTGGTCTATGTTTAAACCAAAAGAGGGTGGTCCGACTTACAGCCGGAAGCTGTTGCAAACACAGCTGTATGAACTTCTACACGGAATTACTAATGGTACGCAGAATTTTCGGATTGGAATCTCGAGGATTCGGAATACGTCTCAATTTAGTTTTTCCTTTAGCCGTGAGGCAATTCACACAAAAAACGGTATTCGCAATGATTGCGCCAATCAATCAAGCTATAGGCAAACCACATTGCGCCCGTAATTTCCGTGAATCAATCAGGCGATGTCGTATCGTTGAAATCCATTTTGTTCCGGTGGTTTTAATTCGCCTTTTTCCCTGGTTGCAGTTAAACTCGTAACTTAATCATGTGGAAAACTCTCCACCGAGAACCGTCACAGCCACCAAGGCCAGCCCCATTGTCATACTTGAGTAGATAATAACCAAACGCCTGCCTCCCGTGTATGCCTGTTTATCTTTTTTTTCATTTGGTTAAAACTATATCTTGCGAATTATTGAGTTGGGAATGAGCTATTTTATTACGAATTTCTTACTGCTTCTCGTTTTTCGTTTACAGTTTCAAACGGAGTTAACGGGGAACGGCTGGTCGTCCATGAGGGCGATAATTACACTTTGTCCTGCGACCTGACCGCAGAAGCGATGGGCTCACGCTCGGCCGTCCGGTCAGTCATGTGGCTGTTCAAACGGTCGCATAGCGATGGTAATGATATCTCCCTGGCAATATGGAAGCTCCAAATTTTCAACCAGAGTTTCCCGACGCCGATTTACTTTGACGATCAGTATGAGGAGACGGTGAGCGCTGTAGGCCACAACGGCTACTTCACCCTACTCGTGTCGAAAGCGAGTGTCGAGCTGCACGATGGCCGGTTCGATTGTGTGACAGAGAGTGTGACCGGCAAGGAGACCGTTAAAAGCATTAATGTGGTCGTTTCTTGTAAGTTCTTTTGCTCTAATTGTCTGTCTGTGTGTCTGTCTGTCTGTCTGTCTGTCTGTTTGTCTGTCTGTCTGTCTCTCTGTCTGTCTTTCTGTCTGATTGTCTGTTTATCATCCTGTGGTTTATGTGGCTGCCAGTCTTGCTAGTTTCCTGCTTAGCAATACATCTGTTTGTCTTAACTTTTTCTGATACTTTAGATGGTCCTCAGCTCCAGTTAAACGACTCGTATCTCACAGTTTGGGCCAACATCTCTTCAGACATTTTTCTTCCTTTGTCTGTCGTCGCTGTACCAACACCCGAGCTGGTTTGCGAGCACATAGATCGCCTAAACGACCATTCAAGGGGCGTGCAGGTGGTCAACCGCACCGCTTCCGGACGAACCCACCATTTTAGTATCCGAATCCAGCCGACGATTGAAACGGACTTCGGTGCCTACGACTGCACAGCCAGCAACGAAGCTGGCAGTGTGTCGGTTCTACTCTCCGTCCTGCCAGACCGACGGCCCGACACACCACTGAACATCACCGTGATTGCGAACAGCACAACCGCCGAAATCGCATGGATTCTGGTCCCTTACATGGACGGAATGAGGCAGCATACTGTCGTACAGCTAGATGGTCCGGAACTTGTCCAGCCGGCTGTGTCGACCCTGAACAAGAACATCGTCGTCGGAGACCTGCAGCCCAATACCACCTACAATGTCCGTCTTGAGACGGTGAACTCGTTCGGACACGCAAGCGGACCGTCGAATTGGATCACCTTCCGGACCGCGGCCGCTTCGGCGGAACTTGCATCTGCTGTGGCCATGGATGACAGCGCAAGCAGCAAATTCATAACGGTCATTGCAGCCGTTGGAAGTGTGTTGCTGGTTGCGGTTGTCGTCGTCTGTCTGGCGATGCTGATGGTTCGTCGCCGCAAACAGAGATTGTGGGATCTCGAGATGATTACGCTTCGCGGGTCGGACCGTCCTACCCGGGGTTGCGGAGCGGTTCCGCAACCCGAGGTCGTCACAGCCCTTGCGAAATACAACTATGGTGGTACCGCCGCGACCACTAACGCAAATTCTGGGATTGACGTTTGATTTGACAGTTACATGTTTGTCGCTGCAGCAATTTTGCGGTTTTTTTCCTTTGTTTTGTTTCGCGCACGACAAGGTGTTGCAACGAGCTGCACTCTGTTTTGACGGCGCCATCCTAATGTCCTAATGCATTTCTTTAGAATACTTTCTGTGGTGGGATCTTGTTAGCATTCTTTTGCCGCCCTATTTGATGTTAATTTGTAGGTAAATGTTGTTCGTTTTTCGAGTTTTCCGTTCTTAGTTAATATTTTATTTCTCGATTTGCAATAAATAGTGCTTGCTTGCTTTACCGTTGGACCACATAAATACAATTTTATTGATATATTTCGACTGTGCTTTTTGCAGTTTTCGGACGAACCACTGAGGTACTCTGTGAACGCGACCGGTCCTTCGGCGTGCCGGATTTTGTCCGTTACTGCATTGCAGCCATCCAAGCGACTGGCCTGGGCGCCACTAAGGGCCTTTACAGAGTCGTAGGAAACCTGAAGAATGTTATAGAGCTACGGCAGAAAGTCGACGCCAGTAGAAAATATCAATGCCTTAGTGAGACAAATGATGTGACGATATTGACTAGTTTGCTGAAAGTGTTCTTCTGTGAACTGCTAGAACCGTTGTCGAACTGCTACGTGGACCTGGTGGATGCCGTCGGTTAGTTTGAGGTTCAGTTCTTATTGAGCCGATACGATAATCCCAGACTCCAGATATACAGACAAATTAAAATATAAACATAGGCATAACGCAGGCAGGCGACGAACAGCCATGGGTAGGTAGACCAATGGTGTGTACAGACTGTAGATATGCTGTCGGTTTCATACACCTGTTTTTGTTCTGTTGGCAGAACTCCCTGATGGACCGGACAAGGTTGAACGACTCTGCAATTTGTGGACAAACAATAACCGTTAACCGCGGAAACTCTCAGAATATTATTCCAACATCTCAACCGTTTTGTTAGGTTCCATTACACGGAAAGATGAACGTCAACAGCGTGGTTTAGAAACAACGCCATTGTTTCTCCACATTCAGGGTGGCCGATCTGCACAGTTTCAACCTAATAGACCGGCAGAATTTGGCAAATGCCTTCGCCGCGGCACTCATGCGCTCGGATGAACCGCTGACCGCACGTACAGTGGGGGATGGTCTGGTTAGTAAAAGAAGTTAACCAGACACACCTACAAAAAGGCAGACAGGCCTACAAACAGAGACAACAGCCAGAGATAGACAGGCAAACAAGCCTACAAACAGAGACAAACAGCCAGAGACGGACAGACACACAGACAGACACACAGACACACAGACACACAGACACACAGACACACAGACACACAGACACACAGACACACAGACAGACAGACACACACACACACACACACACACACACACACACACACACACACACACACACACACACACACACACACACACACACACACACACACACACACACAATCACAATCGCAGGACTCAGAACAATCCTACCAGCGGATCCCGATAGAAAACCATCGAACAAAGGCATAGGCAATTCAGCGGGAGCAGTCTGAATGACATTTCTTTTCAGTCGCTGGAATGTGCTCCGCAACAGCTTAGCCGTCGCCCCATACTGCTCCGTGTAGGCAACCCGACGTTCGTCGTCCTAACTTTCTATCTAATATTATTTCGATCAGATATGGAGCGGAGGGGGAGTGAGGGTGACTTGTTAATAAAAAAAGTAGTGGTATGTTGTTTTGTTGAGGGTAGGGCACGGTCGCTACGAGTTGATAAGGTGTATGTATACAGCACTCATAAAGAATTAAGGATGGTCTGGTTACCAGGCAGGATGGAAAATGCATTTCTCTTCCGACAAGAAGCGCATTTTGCTTCGAAATAACACGAATGGTATCCGTGCATATTGAGTATTAATACTAGTTCTACCAGTAACTGTACTGTTTAATTCATGATCCATCAAAGCACGGGAATGGTTGAGGACCAGGGCAGATGAGCCTTAACGAGAGAGATTGCGTCATAATTTGGCAAGCCACGCAAGCGAGAGGAGCAGAAATACTGTAGGAAACGCGTAGTTAAAAGGTTCTCTTCTTTTCTTCTCCTGCCAGTCTGTCAATACTACCTTTTTTGTGCGTTTTCCTGAATTTCCATAGTATATTCTTCATCTAGCTTTGCATGCAGAAAATGTCAAGGATTTGGATCGCCATCGTACTCGGGATCAGCTTGGTGTTCGTTAAGGGTGGAGCTCGTAGAATACATGATTGCGCCAATCAGTCAAGCTATTGACAAACAATATTGCACGCGTAATTTCCGTGAATCAATCAAGCAATGTCTCGTCGTTGAAATCCTTTGTTCGGGTGATTTCAATTCGCCTTCTTCCCTGGTGTGGCTGTTTTCCTTTTCATCCTTTGCCTCTCTGTCTACACTGTATCTTGCAAATTAATGAGTTGGGAATGAGCTAATTTATTACGAATTTCTTACTGTTTCTCGTGTTTTGTTTACAGTTTTAGACGGAATTAACGGGGAACGGCTGGTCGTCCATGAGGGCAATAATTACACTTTGTCCTGCGACCTGACCGCAGAAGCGTTGGGCCCATCCTCGGCCGTCCGGTCAGTCATGTGGCTCTTATTTTTAGGGGGTGGCGCAAGGTAATTCGAGTGCCATGTTGCAGATTATGATCTTGGTCATTTGCCTGACACTTTCTGTCATTGACATCCTCCTCCTCATCATGCTCCCCTGGTACGTAGAGGTTAGTGTTCCATAAACTTGGTTTCCTTGCGTCCCTGCCGTATCTTTTTGTCTGACCGTCTGTCTGTGTGTCACTCTGTCTGCCTGTCTGTCTGTCTGTCTGTCTGTCTGTCTGTCTGTCTGTCTGTTTGTCTTTTTGACTGTCTGTTTGAATGGGTGTCTGTCTGCCTGACTGCCTGTGTGTCTGCTTGGGTGCCTGCCTGTGTGTCTGCATGCTGGACGGCAATTCGTTAAATGGTGATTCTGTTTCATTAGGCACGGTTCTTAGTACTAGTATTTTAGCCTATTCTACAGACCCTCCTGTTCTTTTTGGTCGTTTTGGCGACACTTGCTTTGGTTTTCGCCCAATCGCCTGGAAGAAAACGGACTACGATGGAGGATTGCCCTGCGACAGCAGTACATGAATCGTCTGGGCTTGACGTGATTGTGTAAGTATTTGCCCGACTGAGCTTCCGGTTGTTTCATTTGGATTGATCTCTTTTTTAAATGTGGGTGTTTTTTTGCTAGTGTTTGTAAGATGATATTAGTTAAGTAATTTCAGTTTGAGGACTGGCTGGACTGCATGTGTGTTCTTTCAGACTGGTCATCCGAAAATAAGCCAGACTGCAAACAATTCTTTTAGCCAGCGGAAGATGTTTAAAATGTACCGTATGAGGGTAGAGTGAATGCACACACAAACGAAATACAAAAACAACTAGACATTTGGATTGTTCCTGACGGTTCGCGAGTGAGTACGCGTCAGTGCATGTTTTCTTTACACGGAATACTCGCGCTCCACGGCGTTGACGAAACGGGGGCGGCTCCAGTAACACGGCACTGGGTAGGGGGATCTTCCAGATGATCATGCTATACGTTCCGGATTCTCGAATTCACTAAGATTGCAAAAGTTATTCACATAAAAATTTCAATGGCAGATTGACCGTTGGGCTGACCGTTTCCCCCCCCCCCCGCTAGCGTCCAAAATTACCTTGTCCCGCGAGGGGAGGGGAACAGGGGAATTTTTAGACTGTTCTCGTTTTAGTTTGTCGTCGTCGTCCCCGTCCCCCCGGCGAGAGGGAGGCAATTTTTTTGCCACCCCCTGCAGAAGGCTTGCCTTTCCCTCCGGGCCCATCTCAATCCGCCACTGGGGAATTTCCGCGGAAAATGTGGATACGGCAAAAAATGAAAAAATAGGAGCTGCGACGGATGGCCAGTACGAACGACGGAATCATGGATTGAACGAAGGAAAGATTTGTGTGTCCGAAAAATGGCGATCGACGTCGAGCGGGCGGTCGATTTGCTTCACTGCGAACGTAAGGAACAAAATTAATTCATCAATCAAGCACTCGGCTGAATTGTCCGACAGTCGCTTTGGATCACTGCTTTCAGTTCAACTAATAATGCACGAACTTTTCCATGTTTTCATTATTACAAAGGTATGTGTTTTTTCCTCTCTTCTATTTCTACCGATTTCACGCTTTTCCCCCTTTTTTTACCACCCTATGGAAAAAGCAGGAGTACAGTACTAGTATCAAATCCGCAAACTGGACTCTCGCTCCTTATTTGTGGAATTCCCACAGCTTGGCAGTTGTTTTTAATGGAGAAATCGCACATCCACATTCTCCGCTCCAACGGCGTCGCCTATGGAAGCCGCTGCGAAAGTACGAGGATTTGTGTTGTGAATTGTGTATTATGAGGAGCACTTATTACAAATGCTGGTTGTAATTTCTTGCAAATTTTAACGCGTCCCACATAACATTTTTGTTTGAAGAATGCAACACGTCGACGACGTTCAAGCGAGGCTCTCTTCCCTGCTCCTCCCTCCATGCCGTGACCGTGCCGGATCTTCCAGCTGCCAGACGAGCGGTGGCGGGATTACCGCAACAGTTGAAACTCTGCAAACTACCATCAGAGGAAGGTGGGGGGTTTGATCCGAAAATCGGCAGTAAAAGAACTTTCGAGTTTGTGTAGCGGTTCCTTTGGTTGATTGATTGGCTGATTGATTTGGGAAGCTGGCCTGATACTGTGTATAGCGTAATAGTATGTGTTTCTCTTGATTGATTGGCATATTGCGTGGTTATAGTTTTTGTTAATTTAGTTTTATTTGTATAATTTATTTTAATTATTTTAATTTAGTTTCTGCCTATCCGTTTCTCAGTTTAATTAATTTTATTTATTTATTCAGTTGAATTAGTTTAATTTAGTATCTGCCTATCAGTTTTTTTGAAAGTCAATAGTTTTGCTTAGTTTAAATATTAGTTTTTTCCCCCTAAATAAACTAGTAGCATTTATTCAATGGATTATGGATGTCTTGTCGTCTCTTCAGCCTTGAACTTCATCTCACCTATTTTTCTGATATTTTCGATTTTAAATAAGATGGATTTAATTTAATTTATTGTTGCACGGTTTTCAGTTTTGTCGATTGTTACTAGTACTAGTTCTGGTTGTTAGAATGTTTTTAAATTTAATTATATCAGATTGTCAAATATCGATTATTTTTTCACAAGATGGATCGGGATGGAAAGTCTGCGCGAAGACTGCCATCGCGGAAGCGACCGTGTTCGGTCCGATTTCCGGCGCAGTGACGGACTTCAACAACGATCCCGGCGGATTCGCCAAATGGATGCTGGACAACCTGAAGGACGCCCTGCGCAGCTGCTATGGACTGGTCGGGGAGTCATGCAACTGGATGAAATTTGTCCGCGTTGCGGAGACGGCTGTCGCGGAAAATCTCGTCGCATTCGAACGGACTGGACAGATCTTTTTTATGACGATCGAGCGAATTGCGTCGGGAGAGGAACTGCGACTGCGCTACCTGGACACGTGTCCGGCAACGGTTAGCCGAATCAGCAGTGCCGGTGTTTACACCGAACCAAGTTCGTCCAGGTCCGGCATCTCAACGTCAGACGCTCCTGCCACCGGTATGTGCCTGGGCTTAGCTAGCACAGGAAATGTCATAAGCAGGCTCAAAGGCAATCACATACGAGTAGACACAAGCTGTGGTAAAATGTAGCCACATACGCAGACAGTCAACCACATTGCCAGACCGACTCACTGACAGACAGACTGACACGCAAGCTGTAGTTCATGCATGTACACACTTACTGTATTAACTTGTCTTAGTTTTTGTTTTTGAAATTTGGTCTGGCTGGCTTCTTTTTTAACAGCTGTCATCGAAACCGAAGCGACTGACACCGGGAATGGTCCACGACGAAGCCTTAGAAAGAAGCGGAATCTGCCCATAGTTTCCGATTTTGTAGTCTCTGCTCCCATGCAAAAGCGGCGAACGAAATCTCTCCCAGAAGCAGCCTTAGAAGTAGAAGCTTCTTGTGAGCCTTCAATTTCAGTGAGGCAGGCTGAACCGGGGCAACAAACTGGTAAGCCTATTGTCAGTGTGTATACTCCTGTTTGTATAATATTTGGCAGTTGACCGTCATTCGACACTCATGTGTTATGTTCGTTTACGTATATTTTCCTTACCTGCTTCCAAATGCTTCTGCCTGTATGTTAGTGTATCTGCTTATTTGTCAGTATGGTTTCCTGACTGTCTTTGTACCTAACTGTATACTTGTACTTCTGCCCGCGTGCCTATTTTCTCTGGTTTCATGGGTGCCTGTCTATGTTGCAGGTTATGTACTTGCCTATGCATTTTTTGCCTGTGCGTCTGGCCTGGCTAGCCTGTATCTCTGACTACAGTGTTGCCTGCCTATCTGCCTTTGTGGTTTCCCTTTGTTGATGCCTGTGTGTCTTCTTGTGATGTTGATTCTTGTGTGGTTGGCCTTATCGCGTCTATGTAGTTGAATGCCTATCAATACATGTGTTGTGTTTGCGTCTGTGTGTATGTTTGTCTGCACGTTCTCTCGCGATTGCGTTTTGGACCTTTGACAGCTTTTACTCAACTTTAGGTACGGCAGACGTACAATCTGCTCAGAACGAGCTCATAGTGGAGAACGATCCCTCTCCCCAAAGGAACCTTCACAGCGTCAAACGGCAAAGCCACATGCAACACATCGAGGCGAAGCTGCAACTGATCATTGACATCAATCCTTACCAATTCGCCGAATGGCAAGCTTCCTACGGCCTGTGGAAGTTGGCATTTGAACGACTCGTCGCCACTGGGCTTCTGCTGGACCAAACAGAAGGTCCGCATCGCTTGAAATCCCTGATCAACCGGCAAATCGACGCCTATAAAACCAAACTGGAGCGGCATGTCCAACAAAACTGCACCGACATCACTCTGCCCTCCTCACCGAAGGAGCACCTCCTGCAACGCCTCCTTGATCTGCAGGTAATGTTGCTTGAGCTACAAAGCTATATTTAAAAAATTAATTTTATTTAAAGTCTTATCATTTACTGTTATAATAGTACGGGATGATTTATTTGAGTTATATTTTAAAGATATATGCTGAAAATATGAATGTAAATTTTAAATTATAATTGAAATTTATTATGTTCTTTTGAATTCTTCTTAATTCTTAATTCAGTCAACTTTGCGTGAATTATTTTGGATTTTATTTCAATTCAAGCACATTATTTTAACAACATTGTCTGCAGGTCAGTGCGGCGGAAGAGTGGGACTTTTCTTGTGAGGAGTGCCGCGTGGACTTTATCCGCGGTGACCTGCTGCTGCTGCACCAGCGGTTTAAGCACGGTCCGGCGGAGGAAGAGACTGAAGCGGAGCGAGAAACGGCTTGCCCAGCTTGCGGTGCGCAACATGAGACGGTGTTAGACCTGGCGGACCATGTGGAGAAACATGGCCGACCCTCGGCAGCGGTGAAAGCTGCCATTGACTTTCCCTGCCCCAAGTGCAAGCAACGCTTTGGGAAGGACAAGTATCTTATCCGACATTTGGCGCGAATGCACCCGGAGGGAGAAGAGTTGTTCAAGTGTCCGGAATGTCCCAGGGGATTTGATTCGCTTGCGGCCATGCGGAAGCATAACACGGTATGCAGACAAACAGACAGGAAGACAGGCAGGCAGGAAAGGAGATAGATAGACGGATAGATAGACAGACAGACAGACCGACAGATTGACAGAAAGACATACAGAGAGGCCTACAGAAAGAGACAGGCATTTAAAATATATAGGCATACCGCCGACATGTCGTATTTTATTAACGTTTGATTGATGTTCTAATTCTGTTTCAAGAGATGCCATGGGTCGAAAAAGACGATGGAATGTGCTGTATGTTTGGAGAAACTACCGGACCTTGTGGCACAGCAGGCTCACATGGAGACACACCGCGCGGAAGACGGGACGTTTCCGTGCCCCTACTGTGTTGGCAAGACGTATGGTGATTTCAAGCTACTCCGTAAACACATTCGAACGAACCATGGGAAGGACTCTTTTCCCTGCCCGGTTTGCGGGAAGGTATTCAAGCGGATGACGGCACTTGTCGGTATGACGAACATATGGGTCCTTTGCTTCTCTTTCGCATCTGTTCGCGTCAACTGTCTGTTTCCGTGTCTGTACGTACCCCTATTCGCTTCTTCTGTGAACTTATCTGGTTCCGGCGTCTTTTGATCCATGGATTACCTTGTCTGTCTGTCTGTCTGTCT
>LRSR01002500.1:0-18566 GCA_001579985.1 Hypsibius dujardini
AAGAACATTCGTGTAAACATACGCACCCTCGCGATACGCGCATATTATAGCCGAAAACTATTTTTCCGGGTACTTTCCGTCGCTGCGGTGATATTATTTTGTTGAGTACGGATGTTTCCCGCACCTTCGTTCAAGCAGCTATGCACTGTAGACATTAGCGGTGGTGGCGCGTTTTTCCTCAGAAATAAAATGCGTTTCAATTAAATGTATTTGAGGTTTAAAAGAGCAATTTTTTGATTTACGCGTGAAGTTTACTGTAATAAAGTACGAGTACAGGATCTGTGTGATTTCTAGGGCAAGATGCAGAATGCCATCGTCAATCTCACTGACAAAGTGATGGGCCGAAACCCGGTCAGCACAGGTCGGACCAAACCCATTACCAGTGGGACCGCATTGATGCATGCTGTGACTTGGCACGGGACGGGAGACATGCGTTACCAGACCGTCGGCCGGCCAATTATCAGCGAACCCGACGACGTGCTCATCAAAGTGACGGCGACCGCTGTCTGCGGCAGCGACCTGCACATTTACAACGGTAAGTCCAGTGTTGCTTAATTAATGTTTCTGACATCTAATAGCATTAAGACATATTTTGAAAGACACACCTCAAGGTTCAACAAAGTATCTCTTAAATAAATTTCGTTAAGTTGGCAGATTTTTTTATTAAACTATCGTTGATAAAATAAAATTATTAGGTTTTAAAAAATATTTTTATGTTATTGAAATATAAATCAAAATTGTAGATGCTAACGAATTTTAAGGAGAATACTTACAGAGAACACAACAAGACATAAGCGCAGGTTAAGGTGAAAAACTGAAATAGTTCAACTAATAAAAAATGTATCTTCTTGGAATCAAAGGACTTCACATTTAAATAAAGTAAGTTACGATAAAGTAACTTATAGTAGAACATAAAAATTCTTAACTATAATTTCAGATGACCTGTATAAGTAAAACAAAAATGGATTTCATATGAAACAGAAGGGCCGCTGTTGTTTATTTCAAATAGAATTTTAAGGTCTAAACAACGATAGGCGAGATGCCCGGACTGCAACACGACGACATCATCGGGCACGAGTTCATGGGACTGGTCGTGCAAAAAGGCCCGAATGTTCAGTTGCCGTTGGGTGCGCGTGTGGTTGTGTCCTGTGTCATCGCCTGTGGCGTCTGTGATCATTGCAAGATAGGTCAGTTCTCCGCATGTGACACTACCAACTCTAGCAAGGTAACGGAGAAGGCCTACGGACATGCGAATGCGGGGGTTTTTGGAATGGGTCATTTGAACGGCGATTACAGTGGCGGGCAGGCTGAGTTTGTGAGGGTGCCGTTTGCGGATGTGAACTGTCTACCAGTGCCACCGGAGCTGACGGACGAGAAGGTGCTCTTTTTATCGGATATTGTTCATACTTCGTATCATGCCTGTCGAATGGTAAAGGAAGGCGATGTGGTGGGGATTTGGGGCATGGGACCGGTAGGGCTGCTAGCTGCGCGTTGGTGCCCGTTTTTGGGTGCAAAACGAGTCATTGGAATTTCTGGTAAGTGCGTGTATTTGTTTGTGTGTGTGTGTGTGTGTATGTGTGTGTGTGTGTGTGTGTGTGTGTGTGTGTGTGTGTGTCATTTGTTTCTAAACTAATAAAGATCAACTTTGTCTTGTAGCACACAATATCGTCTGGATTTCGCGCGGGAAAATCTGGGCATTGACACCATTAATTACCACGACGGTGATGTGGTTGAGGGGCTCCAGGAAATGATCCCTGAAGGTCTGGACTGCGCTATCGATGCAACTGGATTCCGTTTTGCGAAAGGCGTCAGCCACAAACTGCAACGCGCCATCGGGATGGAGTCCGACACGCCCGAGGTCATCGCTGAGTGTGTAGCCGCTCTGAAGAAGTTCGGCAGTTTCTGCATCATCGGGTCCTACGCCGGCGTGACCAACAACTTTCCCATCGGGTCCTTCTTTATCAAGCACGTACTTGACTATGTCAGCGGGCATTGTGCCGCTGCAGAAGTTGTGGAAGTATTGCCTGGAAAAGATCATCGAGGGAGCGTTTGATCCGACCTTCATCGTCACACATTCCATGCCGCTGCAACGGGCGCCAGAAGCATACAAGATGATAAATAATCATGAAGACTGCTACATTAAAGGTATCTTGCGACCCGAACCGTCAGAGTCTGTGGAAACGAAGGAGGCTGCAGTTATAGTGAAAGAATCTACTGCCTGCGCTGATCACGATATTAAAGTTTGAGAAGAAAAGGAAGTCGTCGTTTGCCAGGAGAAAGTTCACTCTCCTCCTTCGGAATTTGTTAGTCTCACGCAAGCGGGGTAGTTGGCTTCATTTTCATCATTTTATTTGAGGTATGCAATATGACTTTCTTTTTTTAATCGTTCTTCATACACTAGACGGTACATATTGATCTTTTCCCACCGTCCTTCCCATTCGCACATGAATCCGTGCCATACGTACACTAGCAAAAATTTACATAGTGGACCCAGTAAGACGAACAGCTGCTTCCAATCCAATGGAGTGTCACATATGAAGTGGTCGCATGAAGCAGTGTTTCAGTTACTTCTCTCTCGTGGGCGAATCCAAAATATTGTTGGCCAAATGTCAGACAATTAATCAATTGAACAAGCGAAAACTTGTAGAATAGGGTCATTATACCCTCAAGCCCCTTACCGGACTGATAATTATCAGCTCTGAAATTAATGTGTGGCAAAAAGGTGGCATAATAACTGATTAAAAGCATCTCCCTCCGAGAGGTACGTTTTTTCCCTCAATACCATCATGGTTTTAAGGGACTCGTTTAGATTCCTTACAGGTCAGAACCAGGACCCCTCTTGGTTGGGTCAGGAATGGGCAAAAGGGCAGTATGCATTTGTTTCAACATTGAACCCAAAATTCGGCCTACGATGTCTGATCATTTTTAAATTACCTTGTGGGGTTGTATGGACCTGATTTAAAAGAGCCCGCCTGGGATTTCAAAACATTTTCAAAAACATAGTTTTTGGATCCAATTTGAGGTTTTTTTGGGTCCAGTATAAGCTAAGCTCGCCGTTCATGTATGAAAATTTGAGGTTCAAAGTATTCCAGAATGGTCCAAATATAATGAATAGCTGATGTTTTTGAACATATTTGAAATTCCATGTGGACCCCTGGAAATCAGACCCCCAGAGTCCAAAAAGTTCCAGAATAATCACGGAACATGGACCGATTTCTGACTCGATCTTCAAAAAAATGCGTTTTGCCTCTTTGCTCACCCCCTGGCTCCACCATAAGGGGTTCTGGCTCCGACCGGTAAGGACCGTAAACGAGCCCTTGGGTCGAATTCCGGATTGGGGATTGCAGAGAGTTCTCTTGATCAGTCTGTCGATCAGTCTGCTCTTTGCCCTTAAACTGTCCCGACCATGAAGGGTCCTGGTTCTGATTGGTAAAAGCACCCTAAACGAGCCCCTGATGACGTTGGATTTACGGCGCTTAATTGAGATCCGGTGTGGTATCCGCAGAGTGCCAGACGGGTACTGTAGTCTCGGACAACATGACATGAAAACATATTATAATACTGTTTGTAGTTTTATTAAAACTACCAGAACACGCAACTCGGAAAGTTAAATCGGAGCAATTTGTCTGGCTTTTCCAGCGTTACAGTATACTTTGTACGAGTAGATTCCTATTTTGTGCGCAATGCATAAAAAAGCAGTGTTTGCATCAGTTGACAGAGCATACCGGCACATGCACCAGGTTGGATTACCATCCTTCATAAAAATTGCCATATGTTTTGACGGAGAAAACCGTCATTTGGCGTTTCCGGTTTACAATTTCTGATTTAGGATCCTCCGCCCAAAGCTTTATTAATAAAATACGGCGAATGGTCTCCTTGACATCTACTGACGGTGCCGCGCATCGTGTTCTATGAATATGGCACTTGGAATATAAGCCTACCATCAACCTATCCCTATCTGTGACACCAGAATTACGCTTAGATTATTTCATATTTAAATTTATTGTCTTAAGAAATGCTCAAATTTCGTTCTCAGTCAATGACCCGATTAGACGTCGAGACATTTGCATGGGGCCTTAGCGGATAATCATCACCTGTGGGAGGGATATCTTGGGGTACCCGTTTTGGAAGGTCAAGACACTCACAATAATGACAACAATTTCAGGTTAGCTGAAATTTACATCAACTGGAGTTCGTTTTGACCTCGATATGTGGATAATATTACATACGTACTCAGCCAGAGGCTCGTTTAGGGTCCTTAAAGTTCGGAACCAGAGCCCCTCATGGTAGGTCCAAAAGATGGACAACAAACAAAATGGAGTTTTTTCAAGACAAGCTTGGGCTCCTAGCGCTATCATAAGGCTCCTTGTTCCGACTTGTAAGAACCCTAACCTTGGCGATAAAGTTTTGAAAGCCAATTAAGCTTCTCAAGTTAGTAATAAGAAATGTATTTTGAAAGAGCAAAAAGTACTGGTTGATGTCATTAAGTTGACGTTGCTGCCTGGATACTGCTTGAACGGATGATGAGTTTCACCGGCTCCACCGTCCATGCGCACCGCCTGATCCCACGGAAAAGGACTTTGCGAAATGCCGGGGTCGATAGAACAATCATCCATGGGCCGCATATACATCCTACAAGCAACAGATTCACGGTAAATCAAAGCATATGGAAAAACTCCATATAATGTCCATGGACACAACCATCCATGCTTAAACCCAAATGGCAGACTGGAGTGATTATTGTGTCATGCTGTTACCGTATTTATTTTTTAGACTCAAACATTAATTGATAGATTAGTGGAGTGAATCTGCGTGGTTACAATTAACTATAAGATGCTAGAATTGAAATAATGAGAAATTAAAAATCTTTGAAGTAGACTAATACACAACTAATACGGTGTCCGAAATTAAAGCGGCAGCTTTATTAAATTATTGCAGGATTGGTGGCGAAACGAGCCTCCATGGAAGTACCACGGGCTTCTCGTCTGCTTGGTTATCTCCATATCGTAGCGTTTTAGTAACGCGCTGTCCGTTTGTCTGTCTGTCACTCTATCCGCCCTTCTGTCCTCCCATCCGTCTGCCTATCTACGTTTGGAAAACGAAATCCTTACCGAACTCAATTAGATGAACCAAGCTCGCGCCCACCAGTCCCGACAAATCGGCAGCATTGGTTGCCACCATCCCGGAAATGTTCGACGGAAAGAAACACAACGCAAAAACAGCGTACGTCTTAGCTGCAGTGTACGTCACAGCCACTTCGCTGTTCAGAGTACGCAGTTGGCTCGACCGTTGTCTAGCCGCTGCGATCCGGCGACGGGCACGCGCCACTTTAGCAATAATCGTCGTGTAGCACACCAAAATTACCGCAACGGAGAACCACATGTAAAAGTTTCGACCGAACTGGTAGTACCCTCTCGAGCTAATTCGCGTAAAGCCACACCGTCGCTGAGACGGGCTGTACCCCAGCTCGCCTCCTAGGCGCATCAGCGGGAACATATACGCTAGCCCAGGCATCACCCATGGGGTCACCAACAAGATCGCCGTACAATACTTAGATTTCGACCATGGATACGCTTCGGATAGAATAATAATGAGAAACCGATGGACAGCTATGGATGCGTGCAGCAGATGGACCCCAGAGAAGCCTTCCATGAACATGAACGCGACAGCTTCACACAACCAACGGTTACGCGGATGAGTCAGGAAATTGGCGCCTCCAACAAAGGCGGTATAGGCGTTGAAGGAGCAGGAAAAGAGGCTGAACACCAACACAAGCAGCGCCATGTTGCAGTAGAAGGGGTCCACCGTGTGCGGTTGGGGTATGCGTAAGCTGGGAGTCTGCTGCCTGGAGAGGTATACGATGTACAGACATAGCACGGACCCAAAGGTCCCGAGCGGGCTGAACACTGCAAAGACAACGCCGGTGTAGAGGTCGACTGTTGATGAGGCCGTGGAGTTTCCATAAACGGTGCTGTTGATGGGGTGGACGATCGGATTGAGGGTTTTGTTCGCCATCCTTGCACTGATTGGAGTATTTACGTAACAAGATTTATCTATCGTGACTGATAAGAAAAAATTTCGAAATTGTTCAGAATTTCGTAAGGTATTTAAGATATGTTTCAACTAAGATCACTACAAATATGCAACGGAGAGGAATAAACGTAAATGCAATGGAATACTGAAGTCGATCGTTGGGGATGTGAGACAGCCGGGTACCTTAAAAAGACTGTACGCTAGAAGAGACGCGAAGCTTTTACGCATCAGAAGAAAACAATTGGACTTGAGGACAGATTCTGTGTACCTTGACGGCACTAAGAAAACGCACAACTATACTAGGACCCCAGCAGTTCCCACAGGATTTCCACACCCGGAATAAGGTATGAAAACCGTGAAAATCAATAAACAGTTGATTGATAGTGATCTTTCTCCATTCGATCACGAGGGGGGAATTGTGTATAATTATTTTAGGCTGCGCTTAAGGTCGGACATATGAAGCCGGACAGGGATGACACGCCCCACGAGCTTCTAATCAATCATTTAGCCATCACGCCAGTGTCTGTACATATTGATGGATTCCTCCGTCAAAAGGTCATACTCATTTGTCTGTCTACAAGATCGGTGATAATTAAGGACCATTCAATTTTATTTTCGGAGAAGATGACATCTCGTAGCGGATTCTATGGTAGGTCGACTTCACGTCATCAAGCCCGCGGGGAATGCGGAATGGGCCATTGTCGAGCATGAGTTCTTCACAGACAGGCAGAGAGGTAGATCACCCCCCCCCTGCCGCCCGGTGACCCATACTAGGGTACGGAAATTCAAATAGCCGTTCCAGGGCCCTTTACTCATACTTCATTTCCTCGATAGATAGCGACAAGGCACGAGTTGAGTGACGTTAAATTGTTTCCCCTTACTCGTTAGCGTGTGACCTGCCTGTATCTCACATACCACAGTCGTACACACTGATTTGTTGTGATGATTTTTATCTTTTAACTTTTGATTTCTCTGAGTAAACAATGGTTCGTCACTCGTATTTCAAGCACCAGATAGTAGATATTTTGAAACGTTGGAAAGAGCCTCATGGCCTTACACTTCCGAATTTTGCGGCGCGGGAGAAAATTGGAAAGGACAGCATGAGTCGTCGGATCAGGTTTGTTTCCCTCGCTTGATCGGTCGACTTTGTGTTCTTTCGTTAGCGTGTGTTGTTTGCTTAAAAGCGTCTTTTTTTTAAACGCAGGAATGAGACGAGTCCTGTGCCGATCAAACGAAGAGGTGCAGTGCATCGGGAGCGGGAAAAAGAGTTGAATAGCTGGGTACTGGAGAAACGTTCGGTGGGCGTGATTGTGACTGACGGCGACATTTGGCAGAGGGCTCTGGAGATCACTACGAGGGATGGCGTCGCTGACTTTCGAGCATCAAACGGCTAGCTGAGAAATTTTAAGAAGCGTCGCAAGCTGTGTGCTGATCTCTGACTCCCGAGGCACTTTACAGAAAGGAGAACTTTACAGAAGACATCATTGTAAGGATCATGTATAAGTGCTACCATGCCATAGCAGATGACTTGAAAACATTCAGAAACATTCTCTGACCAATTTTAGTTTGTTCTTAAGCCTCATGGTTTGAATTTGGGTTCAAAAAAGGAAGAAGTATCTCAATGGAAAAGTGTGCAAACAGTCCGGTAGAGGCGCCACTTCGGTTCCTTTTTGGCGCATGAAAACATTGCATCTGCTTTCATTTCACGTGCGTTCTTTTGATCACGACGGCTCTTGAAATGAATTTTTGGCTTCTTTTTTTATAGAATATTTTTTGCATCGAATGTCTCATGCTATAATTTAACATTTTTTTACCCATCTGGGTTACAGCTTCTTACGTTTGAACACGACCGTTACATTTGAATGACTACCACACACACTATGGGGGGAGATATCGTCGTCGACGACGACGACGACCAAACTGAACACGGCAATTCAAATGTTGTTGCGGTTGTGCTGAAGAAAATGTAACGAGAAATAATTAACAGCATAGCAAGCCATTTCTGGGCTTAAGTTGCAGACGTGTCATTGATGAATACTCTAATCAAAACCCTGTTTCTTTTCCTAGCCGACCTGCTTTCCTGATGATACAGTATTTGAGCTGCAACGGATGAGAGGAAATCATTTTCGCAGCAAGTCTGTGACACCCTGCTGTAGTCGAAGCATAAGTTTTCTCAAGAGCCTTTTTTTGTTCAAGTTAACTAATCAAAGTTTATTTTACACGCGGATACCGTTTAATTATTAGAATAAATGGTGGAGTGACACTGGCGAGAATTTTTTAATCTCATAGTCAAATCAAGCATATAAATAGCGGGACCATTGGGCCATCTCCCTGGGTTGACTTCGCAAAAACGACTTGTGCGCCACCTGCTGGCCTGCCGGCCTGCCGGCCTGGTTAAGTTACGATTTCTAAAACGGCCTGGTCAAACGCGTTTACCTCGTACTCGTACTAGTAATTGATATTTTAATTTGCCAGGACCGCTTGGGGACGGGAAGAGTTGGATTTGGATTGGATCGACTACACATTTCCACCTGGACAGCGTCGGCGAGTTTTAGTGCCAGACCAGGCTTCGGTTCACAAGAAAGAAAGCAGCCTCTGAATGTCGGCGTTAAAAACCATTCAAAGACGGCATGAGACAAGAGTATTTCAAATGGAGACGTGCTCAACGAAACGATAAGGGGAACAAGAAAGGTTATTTGCGCAAACTTGGTAGAAAAGGTTTTATTAACATGGTTTCGATGGCTTGGAATCCAGTGCCCTCTGCCTGCGTCAAACGTTCATTTGTTGCATCCGTTATTATGTCTCAAGAGAAATCTGAAGAGCTGGTTGAAGATAGATAAATACAATAGTGTTTTTGGGAATCAGTCTGTTTAACGAGAGCTGTTTTGCAGAACCGGAAGATGAAGAATTGTGATACGCGGCAATGCTTTGAAGATTGATTTGGATGGTAGGCAAAAGGGTAAACTTTATGTGTACAGCGGACAACCATTACGTTACATGACCCGTGCGCTGCCGTTATCTATCGAGAAAATACAGTAAAGCATAAAACGCCAGACAACGGTATTACAGTAAATGTTTTAGGGGTAAATCCTAAGTATGTCGTATGACACAAAAACGTATCCTAAAAACATCATATGTGCGAGTGCCTGGATATTTTCGAACCCCGTTTCAATTAAAAAAGTGCTCATCTGCTAGCCAAATGTAGCCAGAGCCTTCGGTCAAACGCAATGGGGCACAGATAGAGACATCCGCAGTCGGGCATTTTTGAATTGAATTAAAATAACTTTCCTGGCCCCTTGTAAAACCAATAAGACTGAGCCTACCTTATTATCCTATTAAAAACTTCACTTCACGCCTCTTGCCGTAGATAATCACGCGTGCTACCAAGCGATCTCACCCTTCCGAAGCAAGAGCCGTGCATGTATTGACTTTCGGCAGCTAAAATATCAGGTTCAGGTAATCAAATATTATGATTGGACAGATTTAGTCCACGGTACATCTCCTTCATTTCGTCGAAGCTGAAATTGGCTTAACTCGACCGGCTCTCTGCAAATTGCTCCAGATCCCAGGATTGAGTTGAATGGATTCCGCCGTCCATGTACGTGGTGGGACCGCTTGGGCCAGGAGTCGGCGAAAAGCGGGAGTGAAGACGACAATCATCCAAGGGCTACAAATGCATCCTTCACACAAAAATATGTATAGAAGTAGGTTGTCAATATTAGAATCAAGCCATCAAGCCATCAAAATGATTCGAAATAAAACGTAAATGTTAATAAATGCAAATAAAAGTAAAAATATTATCAAAATTAAAGTATTTTGAGAATTTGGTCAACCAGAATCTGTTCGATGTCAAAATCCAGAAAACTATATTGTCTTCAAAGTTTGTTTTGGTGTAAAAAAATAACGCACAATTCAAGTGAAATTGACTAATTTTCCGACTGGGTCCACAATTTGCAAATTTATTTTGGGTTAACAAAAACAAATCAATAAATGATAGAAATCACATTGGACTGTAGAGTCTCTGTCTACGTTTAAAAAAGTGCCGGTTTCCCCTTAATTCTCACCAAACTGGTACATCTGTAGAAATGTCAGACCGACTGGTCCGGACAGGTCGTTGGGCGCTATGAGACCGTAGACATTGGACGGCGCGAAGCACACCACAAACAGCGCGTACGTTTTCACCGCGGTTTTCGTCACGTCGATCTGTCGGGACAGTTTCCGCAGCTGACTGGTCGCCGTAGTCTGTCTTGTCCCCCCGATGCGCCGTCGAGTACGGGTCACTGTCACAGCGATCATCGTGTAGCACAATAAAATGATAGTGACGGAAAAGACCAGGTAGAAACTCCGCACGAAACGATAATATTCGATGGATGTGATTCGGATAATTAAGCACTGCCTTTGCGCAGGATTGTAACCAAGTTCCCCTCCCAGGCGCATCAGGGGGAACATGTAGGCAAGACCTGGCATCACCCATGGCGCCAAGAGTAAGAAAGCCATACAGACTTAAAGATGGAAAAACTAAACTAAGCTGAAAAACCGAAACTAAAATTTAACTAAATTTTTAGTAACAAATTTCTTATCTTTATTTTTATAAGCTGATTAGAAATATTACTAAACTAACATTTTAATTCGAAAGATGACAAAACTAAACTAAAAAACCTAAGTTAAACTGAGCTAACTTTTAGTGGCGAATTTCGTCTCTTTAGCGTTTTGAATTGACTAAAATGACTAAATTAAAATATTATCTAGTGTGGTGGCAAAACCAGATTAAACTAGAAACCAAAGCTAACACGAAACTAAACTTTTAGTATAAAAAATTTCGTATTTTAGCTGCTCAAGCTGACTGAAAAGACTAAACTAAACATTTAATTAATGAACATTGAAGTGGGAAAAACACAAAACAAAAACTAAAAGTAGCCAAGTAATTTCAACTCGCCTTAGTCTAGAGGTGTAGGTAAAGAACACTAGAGAATAAATAAAAAAACATTTGAGGAATTTATTTTGATTGACTATGAAAGCTAAATAGTTGACTGCTGGTCATTTTAGTTTTGCAGTTTCTATGCAGACCTTCGATTTCGGGAAGTGATAATTGTGAGGGAGGACTATAACGAGGTATCGATGGACGGCTAACGCGGTGTGCAGGAGGTGGTTGTTAGTGAAGCCCTCCATGTAGAGGAAGGCGATGGATTCGCAGAGCCAACGATTTCGGAGATCTGTCAAGAAATTGGGGGCTCCCACGATGGATGTATAGGCGTTAAAAGCGCAGGGAAAGATGCTAAAGACTAACACTGCCAAGGACATGTTGCAGTAGAAGGGCGTGACGCTGCGCTGACTTCGTGCGCCAGGGCTTTGTTGAGATTTGGAGAGACAAATGGCGGACAGACAAAGGACGGCACCTACTATCCCAACTACACTGAATACGACTAATATTAGGCCGGCGTGGGCGGCTGTAAACGGAGCTGAAAAGGCGGTGGTATTATTGAGAGATTTGTTGAAGAAAGTGTGCAAATTCGTTACGTTCGTATTCATATTTTTGACAACTGTTTCGTGCAAGCTTTGGTCGAAATAAAATATCTTGTTGTTTGAGATAGCGACAGATGATGCGAACCGGAATGATGATAAATCGGCGTACCACACTTTAATCGGGAAAGGGGAATGATCAGGGAGTTTATAAATACGCTTAGCGTATCTCGCGTTGTATTAAGGTAAAACTATTTGCTTTTTCCACGTCTTTCAAAGCACGTAGTTTCCATGAAATTTCCGTGACTGCATTAAGATATCGGCTTTCAACTCCCCCCCCCCTCAATTCCGTAAAAATTTTACCTGGCTAGACATGCTGTAATGGCACGTTGAGCACACACAATACTCCTTGTCTTCGTTATTGAGCGAGTAGATCCGGCACAATTAAAAGCCTCACGTGTGGCAGGAAAAATTCAGAATAAGGCTATTTTCTACATCTACCTGCATTGATGGTATTGCACGGTGGGGACCCCCTAATTCATACCCCGCTAATATATTCACCTTGTCAAACGTTAGATTTTTCAAAGGTTCCGGAAACTTCGAGACCGTTTCGACAAAAGACTATATCAGGCAGTGACGTATAGGAAAACCTACCCTTGTACTGCATACAGGCTAAACCGGTATCCGTCTGTGACGGATTATCAAACCTTTTGGAGGTAGGAGCAAACAGCATTTTTCCCACCCAAAGTTTTAGCATGTAAAAAGCTACGACTGTTTAGCCTCTCCTCTCATGGAGCGAGGGGGTATTCTTTTTGGTCCGGGGGGAGGGGGGGACATCGTCCCAACGGTCTATTTACCCCTGGTACATGATATGAATCTATGCATTGTCCAAATGGCTCAATTGACAATCAAGCAATATGCGGAAAGACAATTTAAAGGGAATTAACCTTGACAGGTTGCGCTAAATCAGACTGCCAAGTCGGTCATGTCAAGTAACGTATTCCGGTATACTCAAATGTCGTGACAGAATGGCACATTACTCCTCAAAGGGAGTTATAGCTAGTCTTATTATCGAACGTCAGCTTTGTTTATGCCAACTGAAATCAGCAAAACCGCACGAAAGATCAGCTAGCAACTATGCCTGCAAAAACATGAGATTTTATTGATAAGTCATCAGTCCGAAAATGCTACCCTGCGTGAAAATGTCTGGTCACAGACATCTGGGAGCCTTGTAGACAGCAACTTAATACGTTGTAGAGCTCTGTATTGTGGAACTGTCAGGTCAGTCCGGTCAACTTTTCTGACGTAGTCAGCGTCCAAACAAGCGACAATATTGAAGAAGTGCAAAAAATTCTGAGCAAAAGTTGTGAACACTAGGGAAAACGTCACCGTAATCCTTCTCACCTACAGGTGCGAGCGTTAATGATATTTAAGTGGTTAAAATGTGCTGGAACAAAACATCCATTTGTCTGTGTCGTTTTGTCAGCTTTCTTAACAGCTCAGATAGCGTTGGCTAAAAATGTCCTGCACTAAGGCAACTTTTCTCCTTGTCAATCTCGGTCTGGTCTTCGCAGCCCTTCCGACCAATATCCAGTCTCAGACCGCCGAGGCCAAACACGAGATCCTCTGGAAGAAAGTCCAGGAATACGCCTACACCGCGTCGACCCTTCCGAAAGAAGGACCTTCCCCCACCGAGTCCCTGAAGGCTCTTTAGGCGCCCTACCTGACCCACGCCTTCACAAACGCCGGCGACGAGATGGAAGAGGGACGGAAGCAGCTCCTCCACCCCTTGGGAACGATTGGCAAAGTCCAGCTGAATATCTTCTCCACCTCAACCTACTCCGGAGTCTTCCAACCCGGAGCTCTGAGCTCTGCACGTCTCTCTTGGGCGCGCTTCGACTACTCCTACATCATGCCCGGAGTCGGCTTGAAGTATTTCATCGACGGCCAACCCTCGCAGAACTTCCACCTGATGCAGGACCTTGAAGGCTTCGGACCGGAGAGGAACTTCTTCATCAGCCATCCGACCAACTGCTATCCTAACCCCAAGTCCTTCGCCATCCGGATGGTGGCCAAGGTTTTCGATGCCGGAGTGGCGCTCCTACCGGGAGGAGTCAAAGATGCGGATCGCCCGGAAGCGACCAACGCTCTCGGGTTGTACGAACAAGCGGCGGTCACCTCGAACGGGAAGAAGGTGGCCAAAGTCGTGGCGCCATACCGCCTGGAGCTGGTACCGAATGCAGCGGTCGGGAAGGTGTTTGAAGGTCGTGACGCTGATGATTTCCGCACGGTTCTTGGTGATATTCCCGTTGGAACGCCCATTTATGACGTGATGGCGCAGAGGGAGACCGCGGAGAGCAAGGCGGAGTTTATAGGCCAGATTGTGACCCAGAGCGCGTTTGTCGCTTCGGCTTATGGGGACAAGAAGTTGTACCTTCAACATGCTTCTAAGCGTTGGCAGAAGTAGATCATTTTCTAGGTTAACATTTTCTAGTTTAATCAGCATTAAGAGTCTTCAACGTCCCGCCCCAGAGAGATAAGTATGCAAAAATTAAAATCGCTTGTGAAGATGTTGGAGGCGTTAACGCAAAACTCTCTTCAGGTGCCTAGAAATATGTCTCTGTAAAAGTGCAAATGGAAAGCACATGTGAGCTAGTTGCTCTCCAGAGAGACGAACCAGAAAATCATATTCACATTTTTGCAACTGCTAATCAATTCAGGCCGCTCAGATTGTGAAATCTCGTGTACTACACGATGATTCTTTATTGGTCCATTCATCACGCGCTCACTTGGGGCGATTTTCAGACATGGATTTGAAAACTTCTCCAATTGTTTTGCTAAATTAGTTCAATAATAATGACAGTTAAAAAATACATTTCATCTGCGAATCCCCGAGAAGGTTTTTTTACGAAATTTCAAAATTACGAAAACACTGGAATATTCCGTTTTGCTTGATCTTCTTTGTAAAAATGGCGATTTATCAAAATGTACTAAATATAATTATTTTAATGCATTTCGAATTTAATTGGAAATCCACTGGCATCATTCAAACATTTTTCGGACATCAGGGGGCGGAGCTGCATATCAACTCTGGCAAGCTTCACTTACAATTTCAGTCCTTTTTTAAAATTTTTCATAGCTCCGCCCCCTTATCTCCGGAAAGTTTTTGGTTGGCGCTCATCAATTTCAAATAAAATTTGAGATAGAACAGTGTCAAAATAATCACATATAGGGCATTTCGGAAAATATTTTACACTGAAAATCAATCAAAACGGAATATTCCAGTGTTTTCATAACTTTAAAACTTCGTAAAAGAAAGTCCTCGGAGATTTGCCGATGAAGTAAATTTTTAAATAATCATTAATGTTGAACTAATTTAGAAAACGAAAGTGGAAACGTTTTGAAATCCATCTCTGAAAATCGCCTCAAGTCAGTGCCAAGCGAGAGGCGAGTCATATAAGTACAGAGAAAAATAGAAAGGGTATTCAAAGTTTGCTTACTTTGCAGCGTTTACTTCGCTATTTCCAACTCGCTAATCTCCCGGGTTTTGCACGCCCTTGCAACGGTGTTACGAGGACACGCCCGATGGCCTACCTGAGGCTGTGTCTCCTCCGCTAATCTCAACTCACATGGACCACTCAGGAGACAAATGGACACAGATAGCGAGCAGATAACCGAGAAAAGAAGCTCCTTCTTGGCTGTTTTTCTCGCTTATCTTCAAAACCAGGGAGTTTAGCGAGTTTGAAATAGACGCTGCAAAATAAGCGAACTTTGAATACTCTTAGTGAGATGTTTATGTAATGCCGACTGCTGAATGGGAGCAGACTGATCGGTCTAGCCCGGGGTACATGGTGACAGGGATCTTGAAACAGGGATTCGTAGAGACCGAAATAGGTGTGGCTTCTTATTGTCGATCCTCCCCAAACCGATTGGGATGAACTCAAACGTGATGAACCAGTTCACTTTTCTTTGATCCTGATTGACGGTCGAATTGTACACCTGAGTCATGAAAACAAAGAATTATTACCTGAAGATTGTTGGCCAATTAAAATATGGGCGGCCCTTTGTGGAAAGCAGACGAGCGTGTCAAATTTCATCTACCATCCACTATACATCTTTTGTTGAGGAAGGGTGTGAAACCTTCGAACCTTGCCAGACTTTGCGTAATAACATCATCTTTCAAATATTCTAACCATAATCCATCCAATGGAACGTGGTTCGCCTGGTTTGCATGGACTGTCTGTGTGAGGCTAAACATATGGGAGGTTCTCAAAAATAACCGCCCTTTCTACAAGCTCTGCGTTCCAGCGATTGAAGCAATAGGTGTGGCTCCGTGTTGCTAACTAATCTCTATCTGAAAGATCAAGGAACTCTTAGCAAAACATGATTACGCCGAGCTTAGTTGCGGAGATGCGTTGTTGATTTACCGGAGAAGGGGGTATTTTCTTACATAATACATTTGGGCTATACGCGTTCACTGTTCAAGGACGGGAGTGTCCATACGGAAAGGTCACGGGGGTTAATTACTGGCAACCACCGATCTTGCTTCTTTTATCAATGTACTGTTTATTATTGTAACATTTTAGTGTACAAAAATGGTGTAAAAACCTTATAGGAGGCCGAAGAAAAAAAATAAGTATGTAATAAAAAAGAGAGCCGCCTGCGTCAACAACTTGCGGTATTTGGTGTGCGGGTGCAGCATGGCTGGTGGCGGTTACATCTTTTGGCACAGCAACTATGAAGGTTGGGACGAAAGCTCGCTCTTGGTTTGAGGGAGGGCCGGCTCGCTAACGCCCTTTGTTGGACATCTTCATCATCACGTCGAGGTAGGAGAGGAGGCGCGACTTGCACTCTAAATAGGTCGAGCAATTGTTGAGCGGACCGCCGCGTCGGTTGCCCATAGATTTGAACCCGAACTGCCCAAGCGTGGCCGGGGTGATCTGGGAAGGGGTGATGCGTGGTGAATCTGCCGCGAGTGGATGTTGGAAATCTGCAAAAATCAAATCACACCATTACAGCTTGGGTCAAGTAAAAAATGCCACTTGTAAGGGCTGAACTGCCAAACGGAACACGTACATAACGGTACATCCAATACTACCCATGCTGCGAGTAGGTTATATAATTACCCTGAACAAGTTGGCTGCGTGCGGATTGGTAGGACGGTCGGGGCGCGAACCCGGGGTATATCCGAAGGGCAAATCCACTCGATAGGTCACTCATCAATAGCACCACTACAGCGGAAATCAGGAGACCAATTTTGTAGTTTGACATTTTTTCTGGCTGCTTATGTGTCAGGGAAGATGAAAGAAAGACACTTAGAAAATATAAAAGAGAAAGGGATTTATCGCTGAATTTGTGAATGAGGAACAAAGGTTAAAAGTAACAGTTTGAGAGGCAATTGAGGTACAAGAAAACTGGCAGCAGAAACTGGTCGCCGTGCGGTTTGTCAATAATCGTTGTGTGTGATCCCTTTTTATTAACCTCTCAGGAAAACAGCAATTGCCGAGTGTAAATCGGCCTTTATAGGGGTGCAATAAATCAGCGCGCTACGTTCGTTTGCGGTGGTGGCTCCTCAGTGGCGTATTAGACGGAGAGACAGGGGATCATTGTGTGTTGTTCCGGCCATCAGGGATAAAGGGAGAGAGGCCTCTCGGAAGCGCCGTCCTGTCTGACGACAGCCGGTCTCCGTCTCTCTCTTTCTTTCTCCTCTTTCTCTCGCTCTCTAGAAACCTGCGGATCACTCAGCTGAGGGTATACGCATCATTCCCTGGTGATTACCGTCGTCCTCTGCGTTTGATGACTCAACCCTCTCCCGGACCACGTTGATGGTAGGTGCAGGAGCTGCTGCTGCTGCTTCTGACGGATGACACTGTAACCTGAGTGGCTATTTCTTACGTACATCGTGGCCCGTATAGAAGGGACCCTGTAATTTAAATTTCGGCGGAGACCACGACGGCTGGTAATTACGGGACCCCGGCCCTTTTTACCGCGTACTTGACTGAGAAGGAGGGCGAAGCGTTGAGTTACAGTCTGAAGGTTGCAATACCGCGCGGCGGTAATGGTAATTCCCCACCCTTTGGACAGTGTGCAGTGAGTTGTTGCGGGTTGAGTCAATTAATCTATAATGTTTATTTTCGGAGCTTACGTGTAAGTGGATTTTGAAATTTGAATTTCACTTGGTGGTCTTCCGATACTGCAGGATCGTATGGAATTACTGTGTACGTCGTGTAAAAGGGTGTGGGTGATTGCCGATGTCAGTGTCCATCTCACCAGGCCTCAAGCCTAAAGTTCGTGCGACGTTGAATCAAATAACAGTCTATATTAGTTTAGTTGGTTGGCGCAGAATTCATGGTAATCAGTGACTGTGGGTTATATGGCCTTAATTATGCCTGGCCATATTACAGATATAGTACTGTGTACTGCAAATGGTAGACGAGACCATGTGTCAACAGCAAGAAATCTCGCAATATGAGGTTGGTAAGAATAGATCGAAAAATTGGGATGCGTCTGGAATGACTTTGCCCTAGTGAACATGAGATTTCGAATATCAGGAAAAATATATGACCCAACATAATACCTTATATTTTTTTGCTGTAGGCCATATAAAATGTTATAGATCCTTATAAATTTTAATGTACACTGATAAAATTCGTACGTTTTTTTGTAAGATCTTATAAATGCTTTATAAAGTTCTAAAACCGGGCTCTGAAAATTATTACACAATTTTAGCAGGAAAAGATGACCAGTGGTCAATTGGCACGGGAACATTTATAAATAACAGGCAATGAATTGTATACGATAAATACTGTTTTTGTCTGCAGTATCTCGATTCAAAAACCACCTCGCGGACATCAGTACAATTCGTACCGTACATACACTGTAATACCACGAACCCGTTTAGGGTCCTTACAAGACGGAACCAGAAGCCCTCATGGTAGGGCCAGGGGTGAACAAAGGGGCAAAAAGCATTTTTGTTAATTGAACCCAAAATTCGGCCGTTTGTGTGTGATGATTTTGAAACTTGTGGGGCCTCGGGGTCTAATTTTCGATGGCCCCCCGGGGCCTCGGGGTCT
>LRSR01002503.1:0-13381 GCA_001579985.1 Hypsibius dujardini
GCGTACGAGCTGTGGAACGTTTAATCGGCCACGCGGCGCTTGTGCTGTGTGTACGGTGCACACAGCCGTGCACACGGTCCACTCCACTCCAACTGTCCCTGTCTAACGCGAAAATACAGTATATATATATATATATAACGAAAAGTAATCGACAAAACAGTAATTATCAGTCAACCATGCACGAGGTATGCCTGATTGTTCGCTCCCCATGACTCTTCTCGGGATAAACAAGCTCCCACACACACAAACAATACACGCCTGCAAGACCTAAAATACACGCCTGCAAGACCTAAAAGTGCATGCATGACACATCCATCGGTTTCCTAAACTTCACTTTTCACATAATGCCAATAGCATTATTAACATGTTATTTTGGCTAATATTTTCAGTATATTTTTACTTAATGAAAACAAAAACTAAGCGAACAACGCTGTCCTACGATAAACGGATAACAATATTCAAATTAATTATTCAGAAAATACTAAAATGTCGTTCCAACTTTCTTTATGGTAATACTATACACCCTTAAGTACTATGTAAGGGCATTTAATATTAAATATAATAATTAAAAATAATTAAGCCCCAAAAGATGGAAAGTGGTTCCTATATATATACACATTAATCACTGATTAATAAATTTTAAAAAAGTCCACAAGTGTAAAGTGTACATGTACGATACGTCCGGGACTTTGGGTGTGAGGCGGTTTCTCCGTATACACGGTAGCACCCCAGTTGGCATCTAACAACATTGTTTCAGGCAGACATTGGGTCGCTGACCACCGCAACCTTGATTGCCGATTAACTTGTTTACACATTTCCACACACACACGCAAACAGACACACGCACCGTCTCCGGTGTTATTGTCGTCTCGTCTACGTACCTAGTACTCTATTGTTTCTATATGTTGTTGTTGTAGTGACGGAAGACCGCAAACAGCCGTATATCATGTGGCTCGCTCCCTGGGACATCTTTGATCAATTAGTGACCTACTCTTTTGCTCAGATAATAACACATGTGTAATCAATACTCAGTACAGAGAGACAGACAGACAGACAGAGAGGCAGACAGAGAGACAGAGAGACAGACAGAGAGACAGACAAACAGACAGACAGACATATAGTACAGACAGACAGATAGTACAGACAGGCAGACAGTACAGACAGGCAGACAGTACAGACAGACAGATAGTACAGATGGACAAATAAACAGACAGACGAGGATATCCCTAGTGTAAAAACCAACAACCCTCGCACTAGCCAGAGGTTCCCGTATCTTCTGGCATGGCCGAGATCCTCGCAAAAACACAGCCGTCTTTTTATACATTGAGTTTATTTGCGAAACTTTTACCGGAAGCATGCCAGTCGAACGGTATCGCACCCAACGAACAGACAAATCTCAAACTGTCTGTCGCGGCTCGAGCGACAGAATTGTGTATTCGTATATCCATATGCATGTCATCCCTCTCAGCACAAGCAAGAAAGCAAGATGAAAAACACTTCAAAAATTGAGTTCGAAGGAACACGAGATGATCCGCTATAAACCGGTAAAAATGCCAATTGCTAACTCTGGGGCCGATTCAAAATCGCCCAGCGCAGCCAATATTCTGGCTTCTTAACGCCTTGTTCAAGTGCCCTCTGCCAAAGGGGAGGAATTTTCGTTAAGGAACTAAACCCTGTGAATGAATGACTGACTACACTTCGTATGCAAGAAACTCTGCGATTCCTTAAAATACACACGTGGCAAAATATTTGGACTAACCGAGTCGAGTCATATCACTCGTGCAATGTAGTTTATACACACGCCAAGTTAACTGGCTTAACTCGGTTAGTGCAAGGTTTTTGCCACGTGTGTACACTGCAACGTGAAGCTCGTGTGTGGTGTGCGCCCTCTTCCCGTTCCATTCTTGCTGGCCCCGGGAAGTAAAACCACACATTCCGGCTATTTTCTACAGTTTCTAAACTGACAAAGCCTCCTTTGCGACTGGCCGCCCAAAAAAGTTCGCTCAATCATAATCAGGGTTGAATATAAGCCTATAAGACTATAATACACTAATCGAAGTAGTCGATCATTCAATCAACCAATCGATTCACTGCTGCTTGCTCTAACGCGCGCGATCGCGGATTTTCGCCCGTTCTCGGCGACGCCTTCTTGTTAGCGGTCAAACTGACCAATTAATCGATTGTCATTAACACAGCGGTGATCACGTCGTCAACTAATCACTTCATAACAGGTAGATCCAGCATTTTTACACTTGCCACCGTATCGAGGCCAAATCAATCCGTGAGAGAGTACGCGATCGTAATACGTGTTTGTGTTGATGTTTTTCTTGAGGATTTTACTCGAAAAGTCTTTGACCGCTCTGATTACGTGCTGCAAGCAACCGAGAGAGCAAAATGACGACGACGACCGTGGTAAACACCTTCAACAGCCTCCACCACCGGCATCATGAAAGTCAGCAATTATACAACCATCACCACAACAAACACACATGCACTGTGGTCGGCGTAATCTGACCTCTTACCCAAGCACCCCTGCAGCACCCCCGCCTCCATGGATAAAAACAGCGGAGAAAACAAACGGCTCGAGAAACCAACCGAGAGTCTGTGCGACGCAGAAGATGCTGGCGAACTGGACACACACACACACACACGCAGACACACACACACAGAGACACACACAGACACAGAGACACAGACAGACACAGAGTGAGTGAGGCGCAGGGAGTGAGGCACAGCGAGTGAGACAGAGAGAAGAGAGAAGAGCGGTACACAGTTCGGGGAAATCTCGCTAGCCGGTTGTTGCTCTCGCTCTCTCGCATCCGCCAGTCGCCATACACACACATACAAACGGGGAGATCAGTTGGCGCGCGCTGTGTGAAAAACAGTTGAATTGTAGGCGTACGCGGGTGATGCCGCGTTTTCTGCTGGCCTGTTTTTCTTCCATCGACCTGTGCTGTTGTACAAGCTTGGTCCTCGCAGATTCTCTTGTGTCGGTGCGAGCTCTCGGTCCGTGCACCACATACGAGTTGATTTTACTTGGAAATTGGAAATGTGTTTTCCACTCTGGTCGCGATGCTGCAAGTACCCCACCACTCGGTGGGGTACTTGCAGTTGTACGCGGCCTTGCGTTCTCCACTTTCGCTTCAGTGACTCTCATTGAACACCCTCTTCTATTGCCTCTCTCCACTGCTACAGGATAGTGCTAGGCCTGCGTGCGACCTGGTTTATTACCACACTCAGGAAATTATTTAAACGTGACAGAAAACAAAAACAACTGACACGAACACGCCACACCAGAGAGTAACCAATCAATTCTCTGAACTGTTCACATGGCCAAAATGCTTCGCTAACCGAGTTAGAGCCACTCCAGTAGCAGAATTGGGCTTGGCTCTAACTCAACCAGCCAAGCATTTTGGCCAAGTGTGCACGACCCCGCCGTTGATTGGCTGATTGATTTATTGAGTTATCGATTTTTGCGAGTTGTTTTCCAGTCGGCGTATTTTTCTCTCCTCAGCTCGTCCCGTGAACTTGCAAGACGTCAAGGGCGCGGCCCTCCTCAGCCGTTTAATCTCATTCTTTTGGCATTTAATCAAATAATCGATAACACTTCTATTGCCGCGACTTCCGTGGAACTCCCGCACCGGCGCCACGGCGAGTTGCAATTCGCCAGGACCACGCTTCCCTTTCCTTTTCCCCATGCGGTCCTACAGAGTCCTAAGTGTACGGCACGGCAATAGGGTTAACGTGTTGTTTGTGTACTCGCAGTCTTGCATGCGACGGACCTACATGTAGTGTGTACGAGTTCGATTGGGTAACGAGACGCGTCACCGAAAGTTGCAGCTCATTCACCACACACGTTGATAAGACCTGCGGGAGCAGAGCTCGCTCACAATGAGTGACGAGAAGAGACAGGTCGCTGAAACCAGCCAAACACCAACTCATGCGGAGCGACAACGTTTTTACCGACTGGGAAAAATCGCGAGTACCGCGCTAAAAACATCCTGCTCTAGCGAGCCATCCATCTCACTGCTACTGTACTGTAACAACAACTGAAAGGGCCGCTAAAATTGCGCAAATCGATTGTGATTGGCGGGAAATGTCGAAGAGCTTTTTACGCTAGCCAATCACGCTACATAGTATTAAAAGCCACGCCTTTAAGCAGGCGTTGCAGCGACCAATGAGCAATGAGGTTTTTGGCCGTACCGTTCTTGATTGGACAAGTGTGACGTCATGATTTTTAAGCCAATCAAGTGAATGAAGTTACTTGTTCCGGCCCGCAACGGAGGCGTGGCATCGGAGTGCTGAGAACAACACCAGCAGACTGCCTGCGCAGTCACTCACTGCACTGTGACGGACCATTTTGCATGTCTCTCTCTTGGTCCGTGAATAAAACCGTTCTTTTCGCTCGCGCAACACCGGAATAGACACATTCTCCTTTTTTCCCTCCAAAAAATGAGAATTGGAGTCCGTGCGAATCTCCAGTCTTGTATTTCCCCTTCGACTGCACCTTGGAAAGTGGAATTAGGGAAATGAAGCGCTGATGAAATGAGAGTGTGATTTATCAACATTTCCTGGAATATTCATTGCGTTTCTCGCATCCTTATCTGGACTAATTATGTTACTCGGCTACGATCCCCTCGAAACAATAATGGCATATGCAAGCGAAGTGCCATTACGGAGGGAAGTGGAGGCGATGCGATCGTCCACGCCAAGCTTAACTTACGCCGATTTTTCCGGTATGAATTTATTCATGAGTTTATTTATTACAGGCGCTAAAATAAGGCAATAATTTTGTTAGAAAAAAATTTTACTTTTTTTTTATTGGGTTGGGTGTTGGAACTGGAAACACTGATGTGGGTGGATGTGGGTGATCTCCAATGGAATTGAAACGGGAGTTCCTTCTTCCACCAATCCCCAGAGTCCACAGTACAAACACGGACAGAATGCTTGCTCCGCCGAATCCAGCCGTTTACCTCGTTAACAGCTTTTTTCATGCACAGGCCGAGATAAATGGTTTTACTCGGTCAGCCAAGAATTTTGGTCGTGCATGTGTAAAAGTTGAAATGGAACTACAATAAGTGTTGGGCGAACGGGAAACATTTCCGATTCCAATTTTATTTACCGAAAGTGGAATTCGAAGGTCCTAGAATTGGAGAGTGGAATCGCTCTGTCACATCTCTCTTGTTCATTGCAGGCCCCGTCGAAGTGACCGTCATCCAGCTGCTCCCCGACTTTGACGGCAACTTTGACGACGACTCCGGCGACGAGGGCGACAGCGCCGCGCGGAGCGACATCATCACCTACACCTCCGAGGAGCTGGACGGCCTGCAGAACCAAGTGCAGACCGATAACGACGGCTTCCTAGATGACTTCTTCCAGGACCCGATGCAGCTGCCCGCGCTGGGAATTTCCCCTGCCATGGTTCAGCGCATCCGATCGGACTCGCTGGGCAAAAACGACTACCTCAAGCTGAAGGCGGAGCGGGAGAAGCGGGAAGAGAGCAGCGAAGACAACAGCAGCCAGGACAGCAGCGACGAAACCACCACGGAGGGATGCGTTCCCGTCCTGCTCGGACGCTCCTCACCGCGGTGAGTGTGTGTTGTGGCTGCTTGTACTTTATTACTGGCGTTTTCGCGATGGGATTGGGGATTTTGGACGTGCCTTTTTCTGGCAGTAGGGTTGTGTGGGTGTTTCGTTGTTGAATTCCTTGGTGAGGCGGAATTAACACAGGCAGACAGGCATATAGACAGGCAGACATACAGACAGACAGGCAGCCAGATAGATAAACAGGCAGGCAGGCAGACAGGCCGACAGACAGACAGACAAACAGACAGACGGACAGACAGACAAACAGACCGACAGACAAACAGACATACAGATAGACAGACAGACATGCGCACATTTTTAGCCCGAGAAAATACTTCGGGTTGGAAGCTTCGTTGAGTAAAATATCACGGCTGAAATTGAATTTCCGGTTCAAATTTCTATTATTTATTATTGTCGAGCACACTGCGTTCCGTAATCGTATTTGTCAGAGACGTCCCCGACAACATATCCGTTATGCAAGTTCGAAATTTAGCCCCATATTATTTGCCCCCCCTACATGTTCTTGATATAGTTTATCCGCTTATCGGTTCCTAATGGTTGCATTTCCCACCACGAGCTCTCGAGATTGAGAGACTCTGAGTTCTTGGAGACGGATATTTGACAGTCCACAAGCGCTCGAGCTTGCCTCAGGTCGGAGAACTCTGGGCTAAGCGAAGCCAAGTTTCTGGGTAGTGGGTGTTTTTGTCTTCATTCTCCATGCAGCAGAGTTGTTTGCGAGTCTCGCATGCATACTCGACCTGATAAATCCAATTTACAATTTTCAAGAAAAATATTTAATGAAAAATAAAATAAAAACATTTAATGAAAAATAAATTAAAAATATTTAATGGAAAATTAAATTAAAAATATTTAATGAAAAATAAAATAAAAATAAATGGATAATATTATTAATACCGTGCATGTCAATTATATATATTGACAGATGTGACAATATCTCTTTGGAGATGGTTATAATCGAACCATCAGGCAGTTCGTTTCGGGTGTGTCGCAAAGAGCTGCCTGGGGATGTCCCATAATCTGATGTAATTTAAGTGGTGGGAAAGGGGAACGCACAGAAGCCTATTAAATATTACAGATATTGCCTGCAACGTGAAGCGCTTTGCTATAAATCATCATTTTTTTCCCTTTTGCAGGCTCTCCCTTTCCCAGGACGGTTTCATAATACTCAACGATTACAAAATCTCCCCGGACACGTTGGGCGGTGGCAAGCTCAGCGAGGTGCGGATCGCTTACGGCGCCCACAACGACACGCAGTATGCCGTCAAAATCCACTCCAAAATGAAGCTGATGAATTATAGTAACCTTCTACGGTAATTCCACGCACGTCAAGACGTTCCGCTCTGGGTATTCTGGAACTTTGTCTGTCTGTCTGTGCCTGTCTGTGCCTGTTTGTGCCTGTCTCCGAGTTTTATCTGTCGGTTGAGCTGTCTTCGGTCTGCCTGTCTCTCTATCTGTCTGTCTGCTTGTCTGTCTGTCTGTGCCTGTCTCTGAGTTTATCTGTCGGTCGGGCTGTCTTCGGTCTGTCGGTCTGCCTGTCTCTCTATCTGTCTGTCTGCCTGCCTCGTTGCCTGTTTCTCTGTCTGGTTGTCTGACTGCCTGCCTGCCTGTCTGTCTGTCTGTCTGTTTGTCTGCTTGTCTGTCTGCTTGTCTGTCTGTCTGCTTGTTACTGTCTGTGTCTCATTGGTCTTTTCGATAGCTTCGAGTACAGTTCTCAACTATTACGTTGCTTACAGATCTCGCAATCCCATGGAAGAAGTTCATCGGGAAATTGACATCCTCAAAAAGCTCGACCACCCCAACATGTAGGTTTCCCGCAATCTGTGTACATCTACATCTTAACTGGAGTCGACAGTCTTATATTTGCATGTCTCCGGCTTGTTTACATTGAGTGTGTCCTTCTTTTTTGCACAGTATAAAATTGGTCGACGTAGTCGATAACGACGACGATGACAATCTCTACTTGGTCTTCGAACGCCTCAATCACGAGCTCATGACGATCCCCACCGGTACATCTTGTCTGCTTCGTAGATGTACTACTCCATATCGACATTCGACACCCACATAAACTGCGCATAATGTTTATTTTTTAATAACCGCCCCGTCTCATTTCCTATTTATAGACAAGCCCTTCAGTGAAGCTGTCGCGCGGAAATACTTCAAAGATATCCTCGCCGGGGTGGATTACCTCCACCAAAACGGCATTGTCCACCGCGATCTCAAGTAAATACATTGCTTATTTTTAGATCAGTTTGGAAAGGTGATTTAAAGTATCAAACTTGAGTTTCCTTTTGTCTTTGGCAGACCCGAGAACATGTTGGTCAGCCGCAACGGCACGGTCAAAATCGCCGACTTCGGATTTTGCGAGCACATGACTGACAACCCCGTCAACCCGCGTGCCGACAAACTCGTCGCCTGCGTCTCCGGCACGCCGAGCTTCACCCCGCCCGAATGCCTCGCCTCCTTCTCCGGCCCGGTCTCCGCCTGTGCGCTCGACATGTGGACGCTGGGTATCACCCTTTTCGCCCTCGTCGTCGGGGACGTCCCCTTCAAGGCAGACAACATCTTCCAGCTGCACCGCGCCATCAAGGAATCCGCGGTGGCCTACCCTCCCGGGAGAGTCGTTTCCTCCGCGCTGCGTGATCTCATCAGCCGGCTGCTAGAGAAGGATCCGGAGGTGCGGATCAGGAGCGCGGAAGTGAGGAAACATCCGTGGGTGGTCCTCATGGAAGGATCGTCACCGACGTCGGTACGATCCCAAAATGCCCCGCGGTTTCTCATGTCGGTCGGATCGCGTTCGGAGCTTTCATCGACCACGTCAGATGACTTTTGAGGGGAGCGACTTGTATGGAGTTATAATCGCGCGGTGATGGGACGAATGATCACAGTGGGAGCAACTATTGACGCGTCCTCTTTTTATGCGGTCGCTGTCGCATTAACCTTCGCTCCGGTACCGCCGGAAGTTTGAATCTGGACGGATGAATGGATGGGTGGATGAATGTGCGTAGTTACCGTCGGTTACCGTCGGTTCCGGTGATCTATACGCGGAATTCCACAGGCGGGGATGAGTGGTGTCGCTGGTGTATTTAATGGCCGATTGGATCGTGTTCTTTTTTCTCACATCCTCCTGGCATCGCGCCCACACATCGGTCTCCTTGGGTCTCTCTCCTCTCAGGGATATTTAAAGCTAAAGTCTATTTTATGTTCGATTTTGAACGCGGGGGTATTTGTGTATGTGACAATTGTCCCTTAATGGGATGATGTGGAAATGTCGAGTGTCCAAATTTTTGTTGCCAAAAAGCGCTTTTTGTGTGCAAATGGCATTGGGTGGAGTTTTAACGTTTATGGAAGGAAGCGCGGGGATGTGGACGTGGTGGAACGGCGATATGTGTTTAGCCTCCGACGCGATCTGATTCGTGCGTTTTGTGATACAATCTGCAGTTTTTTCCTGGTATATTTCCGGTGTATATATTAAAGTTTTTGGCTTCAGGAATTTTAGTCTCAGGAATCGCAGTAGCTCGGGGACCTTGCATTATCGTGTCCAGTAAGACGTAGGCTAAACCTGAAGAAACTTCAGGGCATCCATATGCAGCAAATCACGGTCCGTCCTGAAAGTTAATCATCAGATCGATATTGGGCAGCTAGCTTTGAAGGTAGACCGTCAGTTCGTTGGGCTGACGGCTCGTTTGAACGATAGACCGTTTTTTCGGAAGGTTGGCCGTCAGACCGAAACTGGACGGTTAGCTTTGAAGGTAAACGGTCTCTCTGTTGGGTTGACCGTTGGTCTGAAAAACAGACGGTTTGAAGGGTGGCCGTCAGACCGAAACTGGATGGTTAGCTTTGAAGGTAGACGGTCTGTCTGTTGGGTTGACCGTTGATCTTTAAGATATATTATTTGTCCGGAAGGTTACTCGTCAGTCAAAACTTGGGCGGTTAACTGTGAAGGTAGATGGTCTGTCCGTTGGGTAGATAGTTCATCTGGAAGATGGATCATCCGTCTGGAAGGTTGACCGTCAGACCGAACGATGGACGGGACAAACCGGAATGATAAAATTCATCCAGTGGTAGGTGGCGCCCCGTTTGAAGGGTTGGTCGTCAGTCCGGTAGGTTGACGGTCTGTCCGAGGCTAAGCGATTTGTCCATGTGGGCGGGCAGTAAGTCCGAAGATTGGTGGTTCATTCGGAATTGATCGGACGCCCTGGAAAATGAAAGGTGGACGGTTTATCCGACTGCTGGATGGTCCGCCCGAAAGGTTGACGGTCTGTCCGGTCGGTGGACGGCATATTCGGAAGGTTACAGGCAAGTTCAGGATTGACGGTTTGCCTGAGGCGGTTGTCATCCTGATTGGAAGTTATACCGTCAGTCCTGATGGTGAACGGACCGTCGGGGAGGCTAAATGTTTAGTGTGCAGGGTCTATTGGAGGGCTGATCACCGACACCCCGGGAATAATAGGGTTGACTGGGTTAATAGGGGTTAGCGTGAAAGTTCACAGTCAGTCTGACTTGTGAAAGACGCACACGTTAGTTTAACGTTACATTCTAACAGACCGTTCCCCTTCCGGACCCTTCACCTACAGGTCTCACTGTAAACCTTTCCGACAGCTTCCCAAGAAACCGTTCGTCTTCCAGTCGATCCTCCAGTATCAGTTTCGTCGCCGTTGTTCCTCTCCGATTTCAGACTGTCCATATAGCAAACGAGCAGACCTTACGGGCTGACCGTCAACCTACCGCTTAACCACACACGGGCAACTATCAAAATGATCCGTCCCTCTTTTAGACGGCTTCTTCACCCGGTCCGGGTCTTTCGGTTCGACTGTGTGTTTTATTGATTTATATAGTAATAATCCGGTCTCGAGACGTACGTGTACACAATTTATTCCCCACCTACAGTTTACTAACAGGATCAGAAAGTCGTTTCGGACCTTTAGTGGATTGTGTATTGCAGTGAACGTCGCTGGTGCTCACACGGGCAGTTTAGTCGCGTCGTGGCCTTCCCACTCAGAGACGATTTCAACAAAGGACCGAAGGGAGAGAGAGAGAGAGAGACCGCTAGACTGAGAGACAGACCGACCCGGTCCGCACGCGAGCACGCGCTGGTCTTTGATTTCTCCCCCGATAACCTGACATGTGTGTGTATCGGCAACGGCGTGCACAATTTTTTCGGTAATATATATATATATATATTTATATGTGTAGTATTCATTTGCCGACCATTTCTTATCGTCTTCGTTATCTTGTGTTTTGACAGGCTGCGCGCTGCCGACTGCCATCTGAATGAATTGTGTGGCAAGATAACGACGACACATGGAAATGGCAAGCAGGAACGGCGGCGATAAAAAGTCGGAAGCCGTTATTGTCACAACCGCAAGAAACCGCCGTGATTCAGCGCGTGAGGAGGAAGATGTCGACGGCGGCTGGGCGTGGGTCGTCCTGGTTGCTTCCTTCGTCGTCAATTCTATATCTCTGGGTATTAATGTATACTTTTCATTTAGATTAATTAAGCTCGAGAGGAGAATTATTCGGTTAGAGCTTTTTGATGATACTGTACTGTGTGCATTAGCTGTCCCAATCTGCAGGTGGTTAAACGTTCTGTATACGTTTGATTGATCCAGTGATTGATTGATTGTATTCAGTTAATCGATAATCAATTGACTGCATGTACCTATGCTTGATTGATTGATTGTATTTGATTAATCAATAATCAATTGATTGCATGTACCTACGCTTGATTGATTGATTGTATTTGATTAATCAATAATCAATTGACTGAATGTACCTATGCTTGATTGCTTGATTAACGAGGTTGTATTGTTTATTGTTAGAGTATGTTTTAAATGACGTTGACTTAATCCAAGTCTTCACCAAAATGAAATTGCGTTTTGCTCGGTAAAGATATTCTTCTATTTGTGATAAGACAAAAAATTTATCAATAACGGGAACGTTTTGCATTCGAAATGTTTTGGAATCATGACAACTGTCTGTGTGAGTCAACGGTTGATTGATGTAATGACAGGACTATTGTTGGTTAAATAAATTTTAAATATATTTAAAGTGGCTCAAAAAGTGCATTTTGCCATTTTAAATAAATACAGTTTTATTTTCTTTAAAATCTTTAAATTTATTTTAACTATTATGGAATTTATTTAAAATTGTACTTTAGATGCTGAAACTTTGGCTTGTCTTTTACCTAAAATAAGTGCTTCATTTAAATAAACTTTGCCGGTGGATTTTTATTTTTTTTATTTTTTATTTAAATTGTTTTTTTTAATTCAAACAAGCGATTTCAACATTACTAGACAGAACAGGACCCATTTCCAAATTAATTGATTCATTGTTTTAGTGCAGTCAGCAACCATACTGTGTTTCCTCGATAGATATTGACAGTGCACGGGTCACGTGACGTAGTGGTTGCCCGTTGTACACATAAAGTTTGTGTACGACTGCATGGCATGCGAGGTACACACACGGCCACAATTTTTGGGTGGCAGACTTTAAGCCAAAAAGGGTGGTCCGAGTTCGAGCCGAATTAAGTCACCGCGCGCACTCGCTCTTGACCACAGCTGACCATGCAGCCTTTACTCAATCGATCGATTGATTGATTGATCGATTGATTGAACTTGTTTATTTAGCGGAATTTAAAGCAGCTTGCTCAATCTAATTTTTCCGCCGGATCGGGCATCAAATCAAAGATTCAAGAGAAAGCAGTGGCAAGCTCTAGTCAAGAGTGGCTCCAACTCAGACCACCCTGATGGGTCAAGCTCTGCCACCTAAAATTGTGGCTATGTTTATACAGGCAGGGCATACGCTAACGAGTAGGAGGGGTAGGGTGGGGGGGGGGACTAATTTAACGTCACACAGCTCGTGCGCTGTCGCTATCTATCGAGGAAATACGATACTTCAGCCTTGGTTTACATTTTTGCTCTTTCCCAGGCAGCAACTTTGCCTTTGGAGTTTTTCTCCCGGAATGGGTGGACTACTTTGGCGAGGGACCCACCAAGACGTCCATGCTGATATCGATGAGCTGTGCCTTAGTTCTCGCAACCGGTACGTCTTTTTTCTTATTGCATTGTACAGCTGTGGCGGAGTTACTTCTTCAGCCCACGCCCATTCCAGCGAGCCCACTCTTAGACTTAGACTTGACATGTGTGGGCGCATGGGTTTGGGTGTGGGCGCATGGGTTTAGATGTGGGCGCATGGGTTTGGGTTTGGGCGCATGAGTTTGGGTGTGGGCGCATGGGTTTAGGTGTGGGCGCATGGGTTTAGGTGTGGGCGCATGGGTTTAGGTGTGGGCGCATGGGTCACGAATCATCTCGCACACAGGCAAGGCAATTATTATCAATGTCTCTCCTTCACAGCTCCACTCGCCAGTATTCTGTCCAATCGATTCGGTGCTCGTTCTGTCATCCTCGTGGGCGGGTTCCTGACGTCGACCGGCTTCGCAGCCAGCTACTTTGCGCCCAATTTCTGGACACTCTTTTTCGCGTACGGAATCGTTACCGGTAAGAATATGTTGAAGGCGATTTCACTCTTAATTATACGGAAGTCACGCTGTTGTCACCGTCTTGCTCAACAAGGTTGGCTAAGTAGACGAGCGCCACCGCAGCAGCACGTTTTTACTTTTACTATTTGTAGTATTATGTTACTGTAGTAGTGTTCTGCCTGAGTGACAGATAACGCAAATCGATCTGATCTTGTGACAAGAAAAGCTGTCTAGTCATACGGGTTATAGGGCTATCACATACGGGTTCTTCAATCGATACTTTCTGGCAGAGGTTCG
>LRSR01002504.1:0-28344 GCA_001579985.1 Hypsibius dujardini
TGTTAATAGTGCTACAATTATTATGATTTACGAAATCAGTTTTAACGGTAAGGATATGAAAAATTTTCTTCGGCAGAATTTCAAAGTTGAGAAAACACTTGAAGATTTGATAACCCTTGATTTTCAATGTGAAAACGTCATTTTTGCAGAATAATTTATACTAGCAAATTTTGCAACAAAAAAGCAATTTCAAATCATTTAGCACCGGCAGAATCTTTTTTGGATGATAGGGGACGGAGCTATGCGTCATTTTTGGAATATCACTTGTAAGTTTCCGGTCGGACTCGACAATGAAATGCAGCTCCGCCTCCTGGTTTAAAATTAAATTTTGAGAGGGTTAATGTCAAAATTCTTTAAATTTACCTATTTCCCAAAACTGAAATTTGTACAGTCAAAATCAGGGAAAAGTAATCGTCCAGTTTTCCCAAATTTGAAAATCATTATAATTATAGCACACACACAAAATAAAACAGAAACATTCTGGGTTCCCCCTCTGAAAATCGTCCCAAGTGAGTAGGAGGTAATTTCTTGTGTGGAAGGGAGAAACATCTGCAGTATACTGGATGTGAGTGTAGTGAGTACAACCCCCCCCCCGTCGTATTCCATTCCGAGATACCGTGTTTTTTAGAGAGTTAAGATATAAATCTGAAAATATTTATTCCCTCTTTGAAGTATGCAGTGTGTTGATGAGAGGCATAAACATGAGACACGTTAACTTCTTTCGGGGCGTATGGGCAGACTGGTAACAGATATTGTAAAGAGCCAGTGATGTAATCAGTGAACCGACACATAAAACCAAGTGGGAAAAGGAACATAGTATGACTGAACAAAAGTTGTGAGAACAAACAGGCAAGAACCGAACTAGAAGTCAGAACTAACTTGAACTGAGCATGTGGAAGGAGCGAGAAATAGACAGAAATGGAATAGGCTGATTGAGGCTAAAAGGGTCGGCTAAAAATGGAACAAATTAAAAAAAGGATGGATTGGAACAAATGGAACAAAACGATAGACGAAAGAGCGAAAAGAACAAGAGTGAGCTGAACCTGAACCGTGGAACACGTCAGAACAAATCCAATAAGCAGATCAGATTCATCAACACTGTAAGAATGAACGACATACAGAACATAATGGAACGAACGTAGAAGTTGTAGAACATAGAAAAAACAGGGGAACAAAACAAATAGACAATATGCAATGAATAAAGAAATTGCAACGGAGCAAAAAGAGCATAAAACAACTATGAACATTGTACGAACATAAAGAACAGAGCGGTGAGCAAAGGATAAATAAACGGAACAGGGCAAAATAGGACGGACGCGGTCACACGGGAAAAGATTGGCGAATCCCACAAGACGTGAAACAAACAACAACTTAAGGACGAACACGATGGAACGCGTCCAATCAAGAGGGAACAGAATTGGTTGCAATAGAACTTCAACGGAACAGAACTGACAATATGTTTACACGGACAACTTACATCGGATATTCCACTGGAAAGTTTCACTCCAATCAGGAATAAGGTCAGCGCCCCAATGAGCAGGGAGACTCCGAGTGTGATGCCCGCCGCTGTGGGCGTTTCCATGAAGCACCAAATTGCCCGAACTAATCCAAAGACTCCCAAGAAGAGGGTGTAGACGCTCTTGCAGTAGCACCAACATCCTTGAGAACAGCATTTGCACATCCCATCCAATCAGCTAATTCGAGGGTGAGTAAGTAGTGCAGACCTTATATATTTTAGTACAGTCTGAGGATTCTAAAGTCCCTTATATTCAGTAAGGCTTATTGTGCAATAATTTACTTAACAGAGGTTATAATTGTTCAGTAGGGCTCGACTCATTTGTGTCGGACATATGTCCCAGGCAGCAGCAGTAAATGCCGGCAGAGGTACAAAGCAGAGATGTCGCATATTGAAATTCCGTATTCCGCTCATTCCTATCCCATAATTACGGCCATCCCATCCGATTCATCCCGAAGATTTTTTCCCATAATCCATTCCCATACTACAACCGATTTTTTAAGCTATAATTTCTAGCAAACCAGTGATGCACATCATGGATCGATTGATTGCCGGACTAAATATCGATACACTGGATAACTTTTGATTGATTGATTTGGTTTAAAATGTAGGGAGTAATCACTCGATCGATCGTGGAGTAAACTACATATCACCATCTGAAATACTGAGCAGATGCAATCAACCGATCAATGCGGCCCACTTACGTCACAATTCCTTAGAAACTGTTTTGTTTCTTAGATTTTACGCAAGACCCATTCCCACCCGTTTTTCAAAATTCCGGCCCATTACCATCTTATTTCTGGTCTCATACCATAAACCCGCAAAAATTAGGGGATCATGGAAAATTATGGGACGTATATGGTATGGACAACCCGAAAAAAAATATGGGGGAACCCGAAAAAAGATATGGGACAACTCTGGTACAGAGGAGAGCGGGTATTTATCGTTGCGAGCTGTGAATTAATCTAACCAGTTGAGTACGTGCAAGTAGTCTGACATATCTCCATGAATTATATTCCAAAAAACTCTTCCGTGATGAGTCGGTTGAGTATCGAATCTTTTATAAAATTAAGAACACTTAAAATTAAAATTAAATATGATATCGCACAATTAGTATGTGTAAAAAATCCCGACAGAAATGACGTACAAAAAACTGAGGAAATTCCCTTATAGCAAGTGAATCTAGTGGAAGCCACTAACTGCATACATTTTCATACGTGGATTCGTAGTGTCGTACGTACATATACGTATGAACGTGCAAACGCAGTGTCCGCCTGAAAGCAAACCACATTTTTCTTTTTAGAGTTAGCCTCATTTTCTCAAGGAGAATTATAGTATTTCATCTTTTATTTCAAACTCAAATTTGCAAATAGTAAATTCTTTTAAAACATAAATATATATCTAAATACGTGTCTCGTGTGACATCCATGGTCATCGTACTTCAACGCGACCGGATCAATGGAAAAAGAGCAGCAAGAAATGTGCAGTGACATCCAAACCATCCAAAATCTCTTCTCCAAATGGCTTCAGGAGACGCAAAAGGTCTGCATGACCGCGGTTTTTTTCAAGAAGGAAGACGTTGTTTCTTCTCTTAAACAGATCCTTGTAAGTAAAAGAAAAATGCTCTCAAACGATACGATCAATTTTCGCATATCTTTAGCAGCCATTTTTCCACTTTCTAAACGTCATTTTCCTAGCTTCGTAATCATGAAAGCATCACAACAATGCTGCAACTGCTCTCCCCGCATATAGCCAGCATTCCCCCGTAAGTCCAATTGATATTTATGTGAGATCTGCGTTAGAAATACCCCTCGAAGAAAGTCATGATTTAACGGTAAGGCAGTAAATTGATTTGTGGTTAATTGGCTTCGATTGATTCATTGATTGACAATAAAAATATATTCTCCGTTTGATTTCATTTATGCGATTCATGTGTTGTTTGATTGTTTGCTTGCTTTGGTGGCTTACCTTTCAATATCATGCGTGTGTTTGTCGGTATTTTTCCTTCTACCGCATTTCTCTTACATGCGAATCTGCCTGTGTAATTTAGTGTTTGTCTCTTAGCCCTAGACTCGCTTATCTGCTTGTCTCTCTGTGCCTGCTTGTCTGTTTGTCTGTCTGTTTGTCTGTTTGTCTATCTGTCTCTTGGTCTGTCTGTCTGTCTCTAATTGTGTGTGTCTGTCTGTATATCTGTGTGTCTTTCTCACTGTCAGTCTAAATGTCTGTCAAAATGTATGTCTATCTGTTTGTCTCCTTGCCTACTTACATGTTTGACTTGCTGTGTGCCTAACTTTTGTGTCTGCCTCTGTGTCTGCGTGTCTGAGTACCTGTCTTACTGGATATCTTTCAGTCTGAAATTCTGTTTATCTGCCTTTTGGTCTGCATTTTGGTCTGCATTTCTGTCCGAGTAAGACGTTCTTGGGTCATGTTTGTTTGACTTTTTCAGGCCAGAAACCGTGCCGGAAAAAAGAGTGGAACAACCGCAGAAGAGTGGGAGTCGAATGGCTGCTTCGCTGCCAGGAATGAACAAGCCAACACCGCCGGTCGCCATTCCTGGTCTGTCGCTGATGTCCCCGTCTGCTGCCGCAAAAATTGGCTCGCCAATGGGCGTGTCCAGTTCCCCGCTGACTAGCAACCGGGTCGACAACAAGGAGAAGCATATCTTTATGGAACCGTACAAGACGGAGCTGCCGAATGATTGGCGATCGGAAGGGCTTCGTAAAGTCACAGTGGAAAATGAGTCAAATGGAAAGACCAGGCCCATTTCGAATGGTCACTCGCCGCTAGCAGATGAGAACGAGGCGGAAGACGATAGACCAGGCACAGCAATATCAAAGTACTTTCTGGACATAAGTGTTTCTTTTCGTGTTTGACCGTCTTGACTGCATGCTTACACCCTTGTTTGGTAAATTGCCTGCCTGCCTGCCTGCCTGCCTGCCTGCCTGCCTGCCTAGCTGTATGCCTGCCTGTATGTCTGTCTGTTTGTATGTTTGTATGTTTGTATGTTTGTCTGGCTACTTGTCTGCCTGGCTCCCTGTCTGTTTACCTGTCTATCTGTTTTACTTTGTGTATGTGTGTGTGCGTCTATATTTCTGTTTTCCCGCCTGCCTGTTGTCTGTTTATTACAGTCTGTTTAATTCGGTCTGCTTGTCTCTGTGTGTATTTATTTGTCTGGTTACCCGATGATTGTGTTTGTCTGTGTCTTGATGTCTTTATGCCTGCTCCGGGACTAATTATCCCTTTGCTTTTGTATATCCCAGACAGCTTACTTTTCTTGCCTGTCGTTTGCTTGTCTATCGATTAACGTATCCGGATATTTCAATGATTGTGTCTTGACTGGGTCAATTTGCAGACGCTTGAGTAAAACCGTTCTGTTTTCTGTTTGTTTTTTTAGTAAAGTATTTCTGCTGAATCTATTTCGGGACTCAACGACCCGGAGCATAGCCAAGTATTTTGGAAAATTCGGATCTGTCGTTGATGTGAAGATTTTCCGTTTCTCCACCGGTGAATCTCGCGGTCAAGGCTGGATTGAATTCACCAACGCCGCGGAAGCGGAGTGTGTGATCAGGCGCAGCCCTCATCGTGTCGACGGACGAGATGTCGAAGCGCAAATATTTTTAGTAAGTTGCCATATCTGTCTTTGTCTTCATATTGACACAGGACGGAAAATTAAATATGAAAAGCAAAAACTGAGGCAAAAAACTGAGCTCTAAATTCAGCGTCCTTTATTGAACTTCTGTTTAGTTGATCGTCTACGGTAATCGAAAAGTCATTGGAGTTATCATTAGTTAGTTTAATTATTTAATCTGTTTTTGCGATTATGATGTTGGTAAAAAATAATAAACACAATAAAACTATCTTAGGCATGGTACATCAACTATTAATAGCATTTTAAATATAACGGCCAATATGTTGATTCAAACTTCAAAATCAATTTCATTTGGGTTATTAATATAGTGTGATGATTTGAAAATCTATTAAAAATGTTTCCGAATTTAAAAAAATACTGAAATTTTTTGAAAAAAAATTTCAAGGCAAACTTGAAAAAAAAACTGGAGTAAACTATCCAATAAAATTGGGCAACCAGGTTGAGGTGTTAAAGTGGTTTGATGAGGCGGAAAATGTATTCGAACGTTTCTAGAAATAATGAAAATTTTGGTATTCCTTTTTCTTGATCAAAGATCTAAACTTTCGGGTTCTAGGCATTACGAGTATAATATTGTTGCCTTTACAGCAACGGGACCCGCGAGCGAAAGTCTCCACCGCATCTTACCAGATTTTTCTGGGCGGCGTTCCGTCTCATTTATCGCTGGACGAAGTTAAAGCATCCCTTAAGGGTCAAGTCAAGGTTCGATACTACTGAAAATCTGCGTTCCAATGAAAATTCATGAGGCGTCGATGTATAATTATCTCTTGGCAGTTTCGCGATATTCGGCTGATCTCGGAGCGCGGCTACGCCTACCTGGACATGGGCAGCGAGGCGGACGCGAGAGACCTGCTGCAGCAACGCTACATCAAAATCGGCGAGAAAGTTGTAAGTCTTCCTTTTCTTCTGAAAATGTTTATCTAATAGTCAACATTTAAAAATCAGTCGTCGGAGATTTTTTTCCTACTCGAAAACGTAAAATAATTTAAATTAAGATACATCGATACAAAGAACCCCAAATATTAGTATAAAAAAACAGCTGTCGGTAATTTGTTTCCGTACAAAACATATACTTCTTCTGAAAGGTACAATGTAGTGAAAAAAAATTAGTTATACCAAAAATAACATTTCAACAAAATCTTAATTGGTTTTAAAATCTTGCTTCTATCTCTGGTGATCTGCCTGAATAATCGCTCTCATCGGTTTGGTTTTTTAGGTGGAGTGTAAGGAAAACAATCGACCCGTCTGAGGAGTAAACAAACGGCAAATTTTTAAAACTTTAAACTTGGCGTTTCTTTTAGTTTTAGCGACTGAATGGTCTGTTCTTTTGTAAACTAGGAAAACGGTAAACTAGTTTAAAAACGAAGAAAACGGTTAGACAGTATGTGCACATTTTTGCTTGTGGTTGTGAATGCTTTTTAACTTTTTGGCTCGTAGATCAAGTTGCGCATCTTGCGAGATGGCCAAAGCAGCTTTGGTTATGAGGTAAAAAAACTGTAGAAAAACGACTAAAAAATGTTAGGCATATCTTCTCCGTGAACCGTTTAGACAACAAAGCTGAATTCCAATGTACACATACGAACGAATATAACCATTGACGGGAAATTTCACCTATTTCGAGTTACAAGTTTGTTTTATTTCTGCCTGCTTTTATATATATATTTTTTCATTCGACGCTCATAGACTTTCCAATCAAATCCTTCAAAATTACTCGAACGAATACACATCATAAAAACTCCTTTCAGTATTTGCAAGTTCGGAAACTTATAATTAAAGTTTGTAATTTAAAAAACATTATTATCAAGTTCCGATGTTATCGTTAATTTTAGAATTTCCATTTTTGGAAAGGGCATCTCCCAGCATTACAATTTCAAATCAAACCTGTTTCTTTTTACGCTTTACCTTTTCCAATTCATTTTCGGCAAATTCACTTTTCCTCCATTTAAATTTCCCCTTTTTTTTGCGTGTCCATATTCCCATATTTTTGTATGCCCATTTTCCCGTGTCTCTCTGCTGGGCATGACAGACAGCTTGGTCGAGGTCGGACCTCCCGCAGCTTTTGACTATTTGTAATTCCTCATTACGCAAGATTATTCATTATGGAGATTTAATTGTGACTTCCGCGCGCACTCTTCATCGCGCCAGATACGATTAGACCATCAAGTGCATGCGCATCGTGTATCCCCTTCCGCTCTCTTCCTCTCACTCCCTGGCGGTCATGCATTTTGCAAAGCAGACGAGACAGATGCAGTCAACAAAACACAAATCCGGGGCGGAAAATTCGCGCGCCTCTCTAAAGTGCCGCCTATAATCACATCCCCCCAATGATAATCAACATCCACTCCACATACTAGTACACATATATCGAGATGGACCAATTTCCGCCCCCTAAACACCCATCATTCTACGCGTGCTCCGTGTCACAACTCCACTCAACACATTTCACTTGGCCAAGCAAGTAATCCACACAATGAACGTCTTCAACGTCGCGCCTTCTTATTTCCACTTTAAATTTACATCAAACGAGGGCGTAAAATTGTGCTACTTTTGTGGGGGGGGATGAGAGAGTGGACGAGGAACTTTTATTTGTAAACTGATGTTGTTTAAACATAATCGACAAATATTTAAGATGGCTGAAAAATTGCCATCTGTTTTACATAAATATAGCATATAAAAAAAATTACTGGTGAATGCTTCTCTTATCACAAGGCCTAAATCTGACTTTAAATTTGATTGCAAAACTTTAATAGTGTTTTGTTTTGTTTTAAATAAAGCTTTTGAAATATAATTAACCTCGCCATTTCATAATTTATTTAAAATGAACCTTTTTTTTAAATGACTTATCATGATCATCCCTGTAGTCCACTTTTGCCCAACAAAATTAACTTTGCGATTATATGATTTAAATTCACGTATATTTCTAATGTTGTATTGTATTTAATTTCAGACATTATTATTCAAATAATAAATATATTACAAACGCCACGACGCCTTCCTCTCACTCTTTATTTTTGTTAAATAATTTATTTGAACTTAATTGAAATAATAATTAAAAAAGTCAAATTTTTAGGATTTTAAATATAATTTTTACATACAATATCCTAATATTTAAAAAAAATTAGTTGCTTTAAATGTATATTTTTATTGTTGCAATTTTTTTGTTATTTTATTTTTCAATGAAATAAAAGTAGATTTTATTTTATAATCAAAGGCCGTTTTCTTAGCCATTTAAAATACCTTTGAAATATATTTAAACAAAACTTTTTCTATTCCATTTAAATTACTGCGCGTCAAAAGAGGCGTTTCCAATTAGCAAAATTCTTCCGGCGAATGGGGTAAGCGATTAATCGCATTTTTAAGGCTTCAACTTGGGGGAGGACGCTCTTCCGAGCTATTTAACTGGAGCGGATAAAGAAGAGGATGAGTATTAAGAGACAACGATTGGACGGAAGACAGATTGATCCGAGTCAGGGAGGCAGGGTGAGATGACCCACAAGGCAGATGGCGCAATTACCGGTTCAGCTCTCTAAAAACAGGAGGATATGTCCACACTGTATCTGCGACTCTACTAAAGGGAAGAGGCTGCCTGAGAGGGTGTCAAATCCACCTCAGTTCCGGCACCCAGACAGGCAGACAGACAGACACAGATGGTCATCCCGGAATGCGACGAATCCCGAAGCGACGTCCCGGGCAAAGGCCCCTGCCCGCGCGCTTTATTCCCTCGACGACAATCGTTTAGTTGCGTCTCTTTTCCCTCACTCGCTGTGTAGATCTATCTGGATTGTCAGCCCATCTGTTGTTGTCCATTCGTTGCTATGGCTAAATTTTGGGTCCCACTAGCATGGCAACACATTCCAGTCTCTCTCTACTTTGATTATAATTTCTTTTTCGGCCTTTAAATTTTTAGATTTATGTTCTATAGAAATAAAAAAGGAAAATTTGCATTTTTTGGTCGGCCTATTTTATGATTTTATAATTTTTAATTGCATTGCGAAGTAATCGCGTTGGTAGCGCGAATGGACAGCGGCAATACCTCTTCGCCTAATCAGCATTAGAATACGTATTGAATGCTTTCATCAACATGAGCCTAATAATCTCCAGAAAGTAAATTACGTTGCTGGAAACTTGTTGGACACAATTATTGTAAACAAATGGCAGACTGCTGCTTTGCGGTTGCTCCCGCTCCGGTCAAGTCGCTCTACAGCCGACAACAGTCAAATACGATGGAATATTTTGCCTCACCTCGGACACCACCACCACCACCACCACCGCCGCAATCGCTGAACTCGCCTTTGCGTGATGGTGGGAAAATGCAGCGACAAACGACGATTGTGGCTTCGGGAAAGCCGAAGAAGGTCCGTGTGTCTCACGGTGACCCTTTGATGCAGCGGCTGACGCGGGAAGAGCGGCGCCGGAGGTAAGGCTCCGATTAGTCTGTTAAGGCTCAGGATACATTTCCTTTTCCTTAGCATTTTACCTTTTTCTTAAACAATAAGTCCTTTTCTTTAAGCAAAATTTCCTTTTCTTTATATGACAAGTCATTTTCTTTGGACTTTGAAAATTAAGTTCTTTGCGACTTGGACCATTCGTTTTTTTAGCGATTTGACCATAGACCATGGACCAGTTGACCAAATTAATTTTTAATGGTTTATGGCTTACAAACTATGGCCTATGGTTTACGATCTGCAACGCAGAACGCAAATACGCATACAAACAGATCACTTTTGTTTTGCGAACAATAAACTTTTGTTGAAGAAAAATAATTACTTGTTTAAGGAAACGTTGTTTAAGGAAAAGGAAATTTATCCTGAACCACCTGTTAACGCCCAATGTCGTCAAATGACGACAGCGATTCAAGCGATTTTGCTAAACTTAACTGATTTCAAAAAGTGATAGATTGCTTGAAATGTAGAGATTATGGTTTGGTGATTTGCTGCTTGACCAATGCCTGGCAGAAATCACCAAAGTTAACTAATTTTCACTTTTTTGAGTGAAAAAAGGTCTCCGCAGGCTTTGAGCTGGCCATAATTACTAAAATATTAAAAATACGTGGTCTTTACATCCATCAAGTTGACCATCTATTGGCAGTCTCTAAAAATACTTACTTGAGCCAGACTGTTGACTCGTAACTGGCACTTGACCAGTGGTCAAAGAAGGCGTTCGATTGCATGTCAAAAGATGGATAAAACTAACTACTATGTAATCCATCGATTGATTGATTGATGTTTTAAGTAAATATGGGGCGGACCCGTGCAACAAACATTTTTCAACGATAATTTTGTTTCGAACTCGACAATGGACAGTGGTCAGTCCACAAAAACACAAATGTTTTAAAGTCGCTCAAAAATACTGAAACTTAATTTTTTTATTTACTGAAGAGAACTGTGAAATGAAAAAAACTACTTCTGAGACTGAAATTGTGTCTGATCTGGCACCTGGCGTTAACGGATTAAATGGAAAGCAAACAGGACGAATGTTGTTAGACATTTTGCTGTTGGACCGCTACGACATTGGACCTGCATGATTTCCCTGTCAGGGTGTGGGTCCCCCTCAACAAATACAGTTACAGTGTCACCTTAGTTCTTCGCACTAAAAATCATTTCAGTTTGCTAAGCGTAGATTTAACCGTCGTGAAATTAAAAAATTAAAATGAATTGTAAGTACAGTATACTGTGCTCTACTGCGCACTGTGCTTCCTCAACCAGCGGAAATTGTTACGAACATGATAATCCCTTCGTTGTAGTTAGTTAAAACTGATTTGAGAGAAATTAATAAACTAGTTTAAAGGAAATAATAAACTAATTTGAGAGATATTAGTAAATTAATTGCAATTTAGTCAATCAAACTTACAAGCGATTTTCGGAATAGTTTTTTAGTAACTAAAACTTCTAGTTTATCGTTTTTAAGTTTAATTCAAGTTATTTAACCAACTTTGGGTTTTTCACCGTTTCACCGCTGTCACCGTTTCACCTTTTAGGACAGTTAATAAATTTTGTTATTCCTGTCACAAAGAGTGTGAAGATTGTTTTGCGAAAATCATCAACAGATGGTTTCCGTAAAAATAAACCTCGTACTCGTACTTTTTTTACGGCCTTACTGATGTGTCACATCGTGTGGAAATTAGACGCTGTAGCGCTGAAGGAAAACGTAGGAAATTTGTATTTTTGTTCCCTTGCAGACGGAGATGTACAGAAAAGTACCGGAACGCCCACGCGACCCGCGAGCGCGCTCGTATCGAGGCTTTCAACCACGGCTTCGGGGAGCTTCGCAAATTACTTCCGGTCCTCCCGCCGGACAAGAAGCTGTCCAAGATTGAGATCCTACGACTGGCTATCTGCTACATTGCTTACCTGACTCACGTTCTGGAAACATAATTTGCCGACAACCATAAAATCTACCTCGCCCGATTAACAGCATTGTTGTACAATCAGATCCATAACAAGGCACTGTACTTATTTATTTTGTTGTCCTGTTACCGGTTTTAATAATTTGTGATTATTGTAAAATTCTTTGGAAGTACCATTCTAGATATAATGCATATTCCTCTGTCGAAGTAATAATTTAAAAGGTTATCAAGATCAAGAATATCAATCGATTTTCCCATCAAATCCATGAAATGCCCCATGGTATGTATTCTGGTATATTGATGCAGGAATTTCTCCTGATATCTAAAACTCCACTCAACCGGAATCTTACATAGTGTACTGTAAATAACCAGGTTTCAATATCAAATATCATAACTGTCTACCTCACTAGTCTGTCTGTCTGTCTGTCTATCTGTCTGTCTGTCTGTGTCTGTCTGTCTGTCTGTCTGTCTGTCTGTCTGTCTGTCTGTCTGTCTGCCTGCCTGCCTGCCTGTTTGTCTAACATTCCCTTCAATAGTAACACAGTGCAAATCAAAATAAATGTCGAACAACATAAATATCCGCGGAATCAATATGCTTGCAGTGCACATATCTCTTTACTAATTAGCAAAACTCCGCCGCAATAAGAAGAATAAGAGACAGCGTTCCATTATCGCACTCTCCTTATCTCACAGACCTCTCTCCTCCACTTCTGGCCGATAGAGGAGGTAAGATAACCTGTCTACGAATCACGTTTCCCATCCGCAATCAACAGCGTCCGCGAAGAAGAGGGCAAATTTGTTAATCAGAAAATTTACCCTCCAAAACGGAGAGTAACCTGACGAAGATTGCGTTCTTTTACTGTGCTGTCCCGGCAAGCACTTGGCTGAATAACAGAGTACATCATCACATCACACATCAACACATCTCTCTCTCCAAGAAACGCGCATTCACAGCACCTCCTCTTACTTTTGATTAATGCTGTAGTTCTATATTTTTAACATATAAAATACGAGAATACAAACTCATGTGAACAAAATTTAACTACGCACGAAAATTTGCAATGGATTTAGCTATTGTAAAAAGCTCCTCGAATCCTGGTTCAACTTACGCAGGGTCTGATTCGGGAGTCGGTCACTCCTACCATTCCAGTACGCGCTCACCCCGCCACTCTCTAAATAAGTCCCCATCACAAGCATCTTCGACATCACAACCGGAACAGGAAGAACAACTATTCAAATCCTTCAACGAACGCCTCTGGCACGGACAAATTCCTGCAGACTTTTTCCCGACTCCCGAAAATCAACTCCACTTCTCCGCATTGTGGCAGGACACCACGAAAATCGAGACATGGCTGCTGGAACAGATGGCCACACCCTCCGTATCCGGGAAACCGTCAACTGATCTCTTTTTCCAGGACCTGAAGCTCTTCACAGTCCGAGCCGGCCCGCCGGTCTTACTGTGCGCTCTGCTCAATCTCGGACTAATCCAGTCAGGCAAGCCAATTTTATTTAATTTGGCCCTGCCTATACTAATATTAAGAGCCAAGTCAAATAAAATACAAAACATTTTAATAAAACAAAATGACTCCAAGCTGAAGTAAAGAAATAAGAAAACAACATGAATAAAGGTTAGATTAAGTAAACAGAACCTGTAAAAACTATGTTAAAATTACGCTAACTATATAAACTACGTACAGAGGGTCCGCCAGCAAATTCCAGAAAGTTTCAGATATGCCCATTTTTTATCATGATGATGCAATAATTTCACAAATTTGTTTTAGTAACAAAACATAGGCTGGCTCCTGTCCTCTAATAAAAGTCCTTTACTCAAGGAATCACATCAACTTTAGTGAAGATATAGCCAACACACCTGCAGCTTTTAATAATGGTCGATACTTCAGATATTTCTTTCCTGTGGGATGATCGGAATGGCTGCCAGCCTTTTTTTGTATAATATTTTCCCTGATTGTTTCAGTAAATAGGAGGATGTCATTTTAACAATATTTTTCTTTGTTGCCATGCAAAGTTAAGCAAAGAAAAGACACCCGGATTTATAGATGGAGACTCCCGTTCTGCAAAATTTAAGATGGATGTTATTCAAGTCTTCTCTCTTTAGTTTCAATTTTTTAAAGTTTTATGGCTTTTCTTTCTTTATTTGTCACCTAATTAGATTGCGTGATACATCTGCGATCATTTGGAGACTGATGTGGGCAATGTCAAGCCAGGTGGGACTGAAAAAAGTTGATTATATTGGCAACTCTTTTCAACTTGTAAAATGCCTGAAAATGGAGGCTCTCGTGACGCTGTAAAAATGCCACTCACACCATTTCAGTTAGTCCTCCACGGGTCAGTATCAGATTACTTTCAAACTCATTTCAGCAAAGTTAAACTATTTCCTGATCTTAAAGTTGAAAAATAAGTGGTCTAGATACTGTGGTTTTTTTGTTGCTGTATTAAAGAAACTGTCCGCACTTTGCTCTATATACTATTTATACTGTTAAACCTACAAAATATTTAAATAAGATGAAATGGCGCCGAGCTGAAGTAAATAAAATAAAATAAACGTAAAATAGCTCAAGGTTAGCTTATACCTGTAAAATATTAAAATATAATAGCCCCAAGCTGAAATAGACTAAATGAAACGAAAAAAAACTAAAAAGCTAATTTAAGAATATCAAACTTGTAAACACAACACTAAAAACTTTGGTGATTACTAAATTTAACAAAAAGGCGTAACTTTAGTTGTTTTTAACTTTTTTAACTTTTTCAATTTTTTTTTTAATTTTTTTAAATTTGTATTTGTTATATGAACAGCGAAAATTCAAATTTGGAAACACAGCGGAGTGCTGAGTTGAATCTTAACAGTTGAGTCTATTAATTACAGCTAAAGAATGGCAAGTTTCTTTTGTTGATTGACATTTCCTGTTGATTAGGAATTAGGATTTTTCATTTTTCATTCCGCACAGGTGAACAACTGCGCAATGGGTTGTCCGCGTTCCAGACCGCTGCAATGTGGCGCAACGAGGACGGCCTTCGGCTGTTTGGGCACCCAGACGATCCACAAATTGTTTATAGACAACTCGAGGCCGATCCAGACACGTTTGAATATTTCCGCGAACTCTGTCCGCTGGACTGCTGGGCCTTTCACGCAGATTCCCACGTAGAAGAAATGGTCAAACATCTACAAACACTTCCGTTTAATTTCGACTATCTTACCATTCTTCTACGCGTTGGAGCGAGTTTAAGCTCTACTCAAAGGGAAGCCCTTTTAGGTAAGGAACTTTCAGGTATCAGTCTCCTTCATTTTATTATTTGTTTGGTTTGATTTCCCACTTTTCTTCCGATCCTCAGATTTTTGTGAGATGTGAGAATTCGTTTGGGGATTTCTTAGTCAATTTATCCGCAAAAAAACCCAAAACCTTCGTTGACGTGATTTTAAATAAAACTTCAAAACATTTGCGAATAACTGGAGATCTTTCAAGTTCAATATTCGTTGCTACTTGTACCTAAATAAATAAGCTTTAAGGATCACGAGACCGAAAGAAAAACTATGCTAACATTTGCCCCAAAACACCAAACAAATCTCATAGCAATCCAAATCAAACTCATTGTTCCAATTACTGTAGTGCCGCGTGTAAGTGGTGGGAGCGGCGTTCGTTTTGAATGATGTTCCCTAGCATGAAGCGAACGCCGCTCCCACCACTTCCACGCGGCACTACAGTATTGTCAGTATGTGTTGTGCCTCATGTGAGAAGGGCGACGGTTCAATTCCCGGACGAGAATTTTTTTGAATTCTTTTCTCACTTCTAAACGTCAGTTGGTCTTGCCAGTGATGCAAAATCATTTTGTAGTCAAGCAGGGAGCACTTGGGGAAGATTGACCATTGATCAACTAAGTGCAGCTCAGTCAAGAATTGTTTCTGTTTTTGCATTCCATTCTGAGATGCAATTATGGATTCATATTGGTATAGACAAATATATAGATAAAAAGTCAAATGTAACGTATTGTGGTGCCGTTTGGAAAACCATAAAGGATTTCAATTATGGCTCGAATCATTCTAATGTTTTCGCCTTTTTTCTCCTCGTTCAGGTATAGCCATCGCGGAAGGCAGTAATGTCTGTGTGGACTTGCTTGTCTGCATGTTCGGCGCGAACGTTAACGCACTGATCTCAGACAACGGAAAAACATGTCTGCATACCGCAGCCACAAAGGGGTACTTGAAAATGGTGGAATTACTATTGCAAAGGGGAGCTAATCCCAACGCAGCAACCATTGAAAATGAATTGCCTGAAGACCTCTCGCCTCGGGAAATGCGAAAAGAAATGATAAACATTTTAGAGCCCTACCGGAAACGCCGTTTCCAAATAATTCAAAACAAATTGATCAGCGGGGACATTTCGGCGGAAGTTTTACTCGTTCCGGGGGATTTCGCTACGACGGACGAACGTGGGAATGGAATTCTCCAGACAGCTGTTGAACAAGGAAGTTTACAGAGCCTGGAGTATTTGTTGAAAGTTACCGGATGTCCGATAAATGCGCAAAATTGTCTCACAGGTATGAGTGGTAAAACTTAACTGAATCATTAAGCAAATATTTCTTATACTTAATATTTCTTCATTTTCAAAAAATAACTAAATCGGAATGTATTTGTCATCTAATTTTAGTTGCTTGAGGTTCTTGATTTAATTAGCTAAGTATTTTATTGACAAAAACTAACAGAGACACTAAAGTTGGTGAACTCAATTAAACCTAAACTAAAAGTTCTTAACAGCTAATTTCTTAGTATTAGCCTTCTTAGCTTTTAAACAACCTAACTAAACGTTTATCTAACTAAAACTAATTAAAACTAACCAAAACTAACTAAGCGTTAGCTATTCAAGCATTTTGCTGATGTAGGTTGTTACTTTAATTATTTAAAAGATTTTTAAAAGAACACACCTTAACAAATACAAATATTGAAAAACTCCATTGGAACGAGACTGGAATCTTTAGTAGTTAACACTTACTTGTTATTTTAGCATTTCTCAGATTTAAATGTCAAAACCAAACTAAATGGCAAAAAAACTAAAAGAAACATAATTCATCAGTAATTAATTTTTGACGTGAATAAAATTAACCTCTAATTTGTAAAGAATAAAATCTAATGAAGTTACTTGTCTCATTTTGGGCTTTATCATGTTAACAACAGGCCGTTCCGTGCTGGCTGATGCAGCCTCAATGGGAGGGCGTGGGGACGTGGTGAAAGTGTTGCTGGAGTGTGGCGTTAAACCGGGTATACGTGATTTTGATGACTTGTCCGCGTTGGACATCGCAGTCGAACGGGACGACTTGGCGGTGGTCAAGGGAATGATGACTTTCCGGCAGTGCTGGACAGGGTTGCATCTGGCCATGCGACGGTCCAAATCGGCTGCGATGACGGCGGTTCTGCAGGCGGCGTTCCGTCACCGGCAGGAGGAGCTGGTCGGCCCAGCGCTGCTGTGCGTCACTGCGGTAAGCTTCTTGCCATACCAGTTCTGTGAAAAGCTTTCTATTCAAGTAGAAGGATGAATGACCTAATTTACTGCGTCTTTACATTTTGAAAACTAAAAAATTAAGATAGTTTAAAAAATTCCATTAATTTCAGAATCTGAAATGTTTTATTATAAATTTTTAACTTGTCTTAATGCCCACCTCATCCATTTTCATCCATTTTTTAACTTATCCATTGTTTAACCTTTGTTTTAATTTCTTAATTTGATCATTTTCAAAATGTAAAGAAGCAGTAAGTTAAGTCATTCATCCTTCTACTTAAATAATGAATTTTGCGGCAATTTTTGGAAAAATCATGAAAACCATGCAATGCTAACCCGTGCATAGCTCACACAAATTACAATACTTTTGCGTTTTCAAAATTTATTTATCGGTCTAAAATAAATTTTGATTTCATTTCCCAATTTTCAACATGAATACAAAATGGCGGCTGTTTTGTACCAGAGATGTCCCATATTTTTTCCGGGTTCCACACACGCCTAATAATTTCCCTTTAGTCACATATCTGCGTATTTATGGGTGTGGGATTTATCCAAAACAGAATGAGAATGGGCGGGAATTTTAAAAACGGGCGAGAATTGAGCTTTGCGCAAATTTAAAAGAAAACGCAAGTTTTCAAGGAGTCTTGACGTGAGGGAGGATCATTGATCGGTTGATTAAAACTTGACGATAATTTAGCGGGTGATTTGCAGTTTAATCCACGATCAATCGATTAATAACTCCCTATATTTGTAACTCAATTCATCAGTCAATCAGAATTGTTGAAGCGTATCGATATTTAGTCCTTCAAATAATCAATCTATCACGTGCACCATTGGTTTGCTAGGAATTATAGTTTAAAAAATCGGTTGTAGTATGGGAATGGATTATGGGAAACATTTTCGGGCGATATGGGAATGGGTAAATTTAGAACTACGGGAATGGATAGGATGGGGTGGCCGCACGTATGGGATGGGAAAGCGCGGCATATGGATTTTCACTAAGGGACACCTCTGTTTGTATGTGAAAGTAAGAATCATTCAATCAAGCGTAGGAGCCTCCTGCGAAACAATGTATTATCACGAGTTTCATAGTGACTTAGTACCGTACAGCTGCGTTTGCAGCAGCTTCCGGCGATAAGTCGGACACCCTCTTTTGGTGTAAACATAGACCACCCTATTACACAGTATTAGTGAATTCCCGCAGTCTACGAACAGCGTAATTGATTGCTTGATTTTGCTAACGGCTCAATTGAATAATGTTTACAAGGGTGGTCCATTTTTACACCAAAAAAGGATGTCCGACTTATCGCCGGAAGCTGTTGCAAACGCAACTGTATATATTTGTTCGGCATAATGAAATATTCGCATCGAAAATTGAAGGTTCACATATAAGAAGCGAGCGTAGAAAATCGGCTGTCAACACCTTCTCTTTACCTCGTTCAAAAGCATTTGTGCTTGTGATGCCGTCAAATTAAAATACGACAGCAGTAAACACAATTTGAAGGGAGTAGCCTAAAGTTTGTGATCGGCATGTTTTACCCCTATAAATATATACTTTAACATACCTTGAGTTTTGGAAAATAGCTCGTCGTTCAAATGGCTGGGTAAAAGTCATTTGAAAAACAGTATGACTAAATTAAGTATATCAAATACTTTAATAATACATGAAATTAAAGCATACATAAATCAAATAATCAAATATTTTATATTAAACTAAACTTATAATCAGATATATGTTCTGTATGAAATTGTTAGAAATATTTGAAGATGTTTTACAGGGCTTGGATCCAAACTCGCCCACAGCTGCTGCTGCAGCCCTAGCCGTCCTCGAGCCGGGGGACCTAATCAATACACCCAACGGGCAAGGCGAACTGGCGACCTTCCTGGCCGCCAAAAACGGACGCACTGACAGCCTCGAAGTGATTGTCGAGCTGGGAGGGAACTTCTGGTCTAGGCACCCACAAACTCTTCAAACTACCCTTCATGTCGCAGCAGCTGGAGGATTTGCTGACACTCTCAAATTCTTAGCCCAATGTTTTCAGCGACATCGAAGAGTTTTGGATTTAAATTCATTGGATGACTGCGGGAAGACGCCCCTTCATCGAGCTGCGGAAGAAGGCCACACAGAAGCGGTGCGTAGAGAATACTGCAGCAAATAAACTAAGCTTGATTAGTAAATTATTTCTGGGTTTAAGTGCTTTTTAATTTATAAAAAGAATAAACGTTGAAATAAATTTGGAAAAGTATCATAAATGTGACTCTATTGATAAAACGTTAAAGTGGAATCAATTTGAATTCGGCATATGAAATACTTCCAAATAAGAGTTCAGTTACTAAAGATTGATTTAGTAACACAAAACAAAACGACTAGTTAAATAACTTAAAACTAAGTGTTTAGTGTTATTTCTGAAAAAAATAAATTAAAAGTTTTTAGTTTTAATAAATACATAAGTGGGAACGCAACTGAAAAAAAGCTAAAATTAGTAAACTAAAAAACAAACTAACTTATGTCTTACTATTAGTTTCACTTCTCTTGACATTGGAAAATAAATGAATTAAAAGTGTGAGACGCTCTAGATTAAATTAATGGAAAACCCAAATCAATTTTATCAACTAACATACGGAAAGTAATTAAAACACTATTCAAAATTATTAATGCTAAAACTAATTAAAAGAATTAACTAAACAATTAATGTCGGGTAACTAATTAAATAGTTAACTACTGAACTAATTAATTGACTAAATCGTCTTTTGTCATCCCTAGCTACGAACACTGCTGGAACTGGGGGCAAGCGTCAATGGTTACTTCCGTGACGGTGTGTTACTGACGTCTCAGTTCGAAGCGACGCAGTCGGTGTTGGACGAGTATCGGATACCGCGGCAAATTATGCTTTTTCGGGCGATTGAAAAGGGAAGTATGAAGACGTTAAAGGCAGTCTGGGAGTCGCATTTCGACCACTATCTCCGAAATCATATTGGGGTAAGATTAACAGATAAGAAGCAGTCGTCTGTGTTCCTGTTTGTATACGTGTCCGGACCTGTGCATGCGTTTACGTCTGTTTGTCTGTGTCTATGTCTGCATTTGTGTATGTGTTTATGTCTGAATATGCATCTGTGTTTATGTCTGTTACTGCATCTCTGTATTCGATATTGTCTGTTTCTATTTCTGTCCATGCCTTTTTTATGCCTGCTTCTGTGACCCGTAAATCAGTTTGTCTGTGTTTCCACAGGACACCCCCATAATGGTCGCCGCCCAGCTGGAGAACATGAAAATCCTCGACTTTCTCCTCGCCTCTGCCTGCCAAGAATACCGCCCCTACGAGCTGGACCTCAACATCCAACATGACGCCAACGTGGAAGCTATGCTCCACCGCAAAGAAACCCGCCCCGATCTCGCACCCGAGCCCACCGCGTTCCCTCAAGTACTCCAGTCTATAGCCCGACATCGTCTTAACTCCTATCAATGGATCTTCGGTCGTGTTAGTCCTGCTCTCCAGGAGACCGTGCCAACCCTATGCCTGGATGAACACCGTCTGAATCATACATCCAGCGTTAATCTCAGCGACGGCTGTTGTGCCGTGCATCGTGTCATCGAAGTCGGGGACAATGTAGACGCGGTGAAGCGCCTCGCGGAGAAGGACCCCTACTGTCTGAACATCCCCGAACATAACGGCTTCACAGCGCTTCATCTTGCCATTATTATGCGACGGACTAAAATCACACGGTTTCTGTTAAAGCAAAGTGTGACGGATTTCTACGCCACGGATCTCTTGGGTCGCATGCCCGAGGAATTGGCGGATACACCACGACTGCTGGAGCAGATTCGGAATGCGAGGACCACGCCTGAATCGTGGTGGGCCGCCATGTGTGACGAAGTAGGGCTCATTTTTAGGCATATTCCTGTAATTACGTTCATATCCGCATTTATATACGTGTCTGTGTCTGTGTCTATGTCTGTGTCTGTGTCTGTGATTGAGTCGGGTGTCCATGTCTCTATCGGTGACTGTCTGCGTTTACGGTATATTTGCGTGCACCTGTTAACTGCTTATAACCGACTCTCCATACTTGGTTTTTTTTAAACAGGAGATTCCATTGAGCACGGCAGACGGCTTGTCCAACTGGACGAATCAATTCAAGAGTGTCCAATGGGGCGAGAGCGCGGCCAGTGGGGAGGCATTCAGTGCATCCGCCGCGCAGATTAGTCTGTTCGCTGGAAAGACGTCGGTTAGTCAGGATGGGGTCTATGAGTACATGGATCGTAGTCGTGGTGGAGGTGGAACTGTGTCAAAAAAGTCCAAAACTGGCGCAATCCAATGGGATCGAGAAGCAGTCAAGAGCCTCTAGGAACCTATGATATTGTTTCTTTATCGAAGGAAATGGAAGATTTCTCTTTGTTAGCATCACACTGATTGGAATCTACGCACACAACACTTGATAAGCTTTTGTAGTATAGTGATATCGCAACAGTTCTGAATATGTGAGCTTATCTATCAATTTTTATTTGAAACTGAAATTTTGTTCTACCATTTTTTTCATATTCATAGTTCCAGTGTATCCTTCCGAAATAAGAAAGATGCCCAATGTTTTCTCTCGGGATGGTTAATGAGTGGACCGTGTAACAGCTATGAATTGCATATGAGTACTGATAAACAATAGGAACCTTCTTATATGCAGAAACAGACACAGACACAAACAGAAACACATGCGCTAAGATAGGCGATGAAAGAGACTAAAAGCTCCACACTAATACCTTATAAAACACTGCCAAAAACACAAAAATAGACACAAATACAGACAGTCAGAGTCCAAATATGTACCTACTCACTGTCTATTGACACAGACAGTAATAGAGGCACAGGAACAGTCACTAACACAGACACAGACACAGACGCAGACATAGAGACAGACGAAGACACAGGCTCAGACGCAGACCCCGACACATAAACAGACAGACAAAACACATAAGCAAGATACAAAAAGACTCAGCATGCACAGGTGCAGACACGGACAAAGACAGACACCGATATACATACACAAACCCGAACGCACACAGACATAGACACTGACAAAGACACAGACGCAGACACAGACGCAGACACAGACCGAACACAGACCATTCTACTCCGAGTTTGCCACCAAGGCAATGTCTAAGTGGCCAGTGAACGCTGCATGAGCGTTCGAGATTTCCGAAGCTCCAGTTCCCGTCATCAGTCAGCTCGTTCTAGTACTCGTCCTTTTTCAGCGTTCTCAAGCTGTACCTTTATTAATTACAGCATTATCAACCGCCGAATGGCGAAAATGGAAAGTCATCGAACCGTTCCAGTGCGTGTCCTCCTGGCTGGCAAAACCAACCCCACAAAAAGCAAACAGAAAATTTGAACCCACGCGCGAATATACCCTCGTGCCAAAATAATGAGAGACCAAAAGAACCGTGCACAACCTGACCTCATCCTCCCCCGCAGATCCATCTATCACAACCTTACGCAGTTGCTCGCGAAACGCGAAAAAAACCCACGCCGCAGAAAACACATAACACTTCTCTAAAGGAAGAACGGGCGCCAATCCGAGAGACAACCAAATAAAGCCGAAAAAATGAAATGAACACAGAGGCTAAATATGTTCGAAAAGTAGCAGTATTAAGGGTATTAGTACATAACTGAGAGAGATGCAGAGAAAAAAACAGCCAACCGAGTTAGTTCCTCATTCGTTGAAGAAAGCGTCGCATCTTCCATCAATCTCAGAGTTGAAGGGGAGAGAAAAGATCCCATCCTTCCTGTGTGGATGAGAGATAGAGAGTGAGTCCCGTTTCAGGATTCCCGTTTCATCTCAATCATCTCCAGCAGGAGGGTGTCGTCCAGGTAGCCGTCCTGCCGGGCGCGGGTGTAGAGGAAGTGCTCCCCCTCATCGGCGAACTTGCGCACCTCCGTCACGAGCTTCATTACGTTGGCGAAGCGGCCGGGCAGGTCGGCGTGGTTGGTGGTGGATTCGGCCTTGAGGTCCTCCTGGCACTTCTCGTACGCGTACCGGATCGGGCGCATCTTTACCAGGCCGGGAACAACTGTGGGCGGGAAAACAGGGTTGACATTTCAGGCATTTGGTAGATTAGCACAGTCATAAAGTTTTAGAAACAGACAGAGAGAAACAGATAGCAGATGGACGAAAAAAAGCAGCCGGGCAGGCAGACAGAAAAGTATACAAAAAGATAGACAACACACAAGCAGATAGACAGACGCAGAGCGATAGGTAAAGAAACCGACAGGCCGACAAGACAGACTGACTGATAGACCGACATAATTACATACAGACAAGACAGAGAGGTAAAGAGATGTACAGACAGACAGACGCATAGACAGGCAGACAATCGGCCAACACGAGGACAAGCACATGAATGGCTGTTTGGCAATCGGACCGATAGCCGGACAAGGCAGGTGTCCACAAGACAGCTGCCCAAACAATTGACATTAGAATTGAAGTTGTTCAAAATGTACTAACATGGATTGAGGAGAAGAATCATTTTGACGTTGAGGTAGTCGCCGCGGTTCATGTTGAGTTTGCGGACCGACTCGACGACCTCCTGAATAGCCGCACTGTTGCTGCTCAAGCCCAGGGCTGCCAGCTCAGTCATGCGTAGCTTTCCGCTGTTGGGCAATTCGAAGTGATCGCTGATCTCGCTGGCTGACAGGTGGTAGATGATGTCGAACATCAGGAAAGAATTCCATCCGAACTGAAGAAGCTTCTTCTGGTCCTCATACTACGAAGAATGCGGCTGATTATACCGTACTCGCTCAAAAATCTGTTTGCCTGTCTTCTTGAACGTATACAAGTCTGTGTCTTTCTGTATGTCTTGTCCGTCTGTGTGTCCTACTGCTCGACAGGCAATAAACTTACATCCAAGGAATCGAAAAAGGAAGAGTCTCGAGCCCACTCAACGAAGGAATAGACTTTTTTGTCCAAGACGTTGCAGATAACTTCCAACGGTGCAGCGCCGGGTTTCGCAGTTTCCTCGCGGAGCACAGTAATCAGGGACTCCTTCCATGGGGACTCTGCCGGAACTGTACTCTTCATCTGCTGGACCAGCCGGGGAATTCGTGGCATGAGAGAGGTGAACTTCTGAAAACCAGAATCATCTGCAAGATACCAAAAGAGGGCACGGTTAACAGGGCCAGGCAGCGAAGATTTTCGTCCTCTTCGGCACTAAAAACAGCCGCGAACTCTTACAGCAGGGGGCACGTATTCGTCTATCACAGAGGCACGATAGGCAGATCGACGTCCAGATAGACAGGCGAAAAGATAACGATGCAAATAGACACAAAAAGAGAGACAGAGAGACAGAGAGACGGTAAGACAGTCAGCCAGACAGACAGTCATACAGATACACTGGCAGTCAGTCAATCAGAGAGACAAGCACACAGACAAACGGGCAGGCAAACAGAGAAACAAGTGGACACACAAATGTGTAAACAGATGAACAGATAAAAATTCAGACAGATAGTCCGACAGACAAACAAACAGGACAAGCGAAACAAGTAGCGAAAGTATTATAACTCACCAATCTCATTAGCCCCATTAGAGGAAGACGCCGTGTCGGGTGCGGCTCCACGGGGAGCTTTCGTCGGAGCCTTTCGTGTGGCTCCTCTGGTATTGACCACTGCCTGCCGCACTCGTTTCGGTTTGGTCTCAGCCGGTTCCTGCTCCGCGTCACTTCCATCCGAACCGTCCACGCCCGAACGAGATCGCGAACCGGACGCTGACGGACATCCTCGAGCCCGGTCCTGTCGGACGGCTGAAAGAACAAAAAAAGAACACTGATTAACGCAAGATACATCCATAGCAATAGTCGCTCACTAAAATATTTAATCCGAAAACGGAAAAACTGCTAGCCAAGCAATAGATTCAAAGGAAAGATAACTGAGACAATCAAACAATATATAAAGAGAAAAAAATCAGCTTAAATTATGCAACTAAAGCAGTCAATCAAGCAACCGTGCGCGAGAGAATTAAGGAAATGTAAGGAGTCATGCAATGAAACGCAACCCAAAAGGAGCACCTCCAACATAGGCACCTTGGAGTTTGCGCACACCTTCAATTTTCATGCCGACCGCGACGCACTGCTGAAACCGGCAGAAGCAGCAGCGTTGTGTCCGAGCCTTCCCCAGACGCTCCACCGGACACTCCTGATTCGCACGACAGGTATACTCCTTGCCTTTCTGGATGGTCCTCCGAAAGAAAGCTTTGCATCCCTCACTAAAAAAGACAAATGATAGAAGTTTTTCTACCATTGCATTTGTCAATCAGCCTACTTGTCTGTCCTGTCTGCCTGATTGCCGATCTGCCTGCATGTCTATCTGCCATTCCATTTGTCTGTATCTGTCTGTCATCTGTCTACCTGTTTGACTGCCGTTTAATTTTCTGTCTGTCTGACTGCTTGTGTCTGTCCGTCTGACTGGCAACGTAACTACCTGCGTACCAAGTTCTAACACCGTAGTGGAAGCCAGACACTTCATCACCGCACACCCGACACGGCTCCTTGACTTTCCCGTTTCCGCGCGGCGACATGTCCACCGCGACGTCTTCCTTGTCGCTGGACGCGGGTGACTCCAGGCTGGCTTGATATTCCATGTCCTCCCGCTTCACCGCCTTCCGTGTGCGTTTTTCGGGTGCCATCATCCAAAGCGCTTCTAGTCGATGACTAGTCGAACTTCAATGCAACCTGCAAACAAAATTAACATATTTAACATATTAATGTAACATTTGTATCATATAAATCTCACGTCACAATAAAAATCCGCAAAAAAAGCAGAAAAAATATATTACAAAGAGTAACAATAAGTGGGAAATTTGGAAGCAAAAAAATCGCTTTCATTTAGTAGAACGGTGATGTGACATCAACCAATCAATCAATGATGAGCAGCAGAAGAGAGCAGAAAATGATAATCAGTACTGACAAATCAGCCAATCAAGCGCAGGCAGCCCATCACAATTCGAGCCGAGTTGGTAGTTCAAAATACCTGCCGATACAAAAAGCAGTGCGACACGCCCAATTCAATTAAAACCTTCCAGGCAATTGCGAAGTGAAATAGGTAATGCGAAAAATGCCCAAAGGCGTAGCACATGATTGAATTGAATTCGGATCGATTTGCATGCGAACCCAAGTAATTGATTGATTGATTGATATAAGCATCAGTGTTCAATTCACTTCATCTTCCTCCAGTTATTGTTCCCTTAATCAACCCTAAATAAATCTTAAGATTGATCAATAATATCAGATTAGCCGGGAATTAATTTAATTTAAAAAAAAACAGAAAGATAACTAAGCGAAATTATTGTATCCGACCGGAATTAAAGCCATTTCTAAGACGGAGAGCAAACACCAAGCTAAAATCGGAGTTTGAAGTTCGAGCCATCTGTACTCCCGCACGATCGATTACTGTATACAAACGGATCGGAAAAATCATTCAATCAATCAAGCGATCGGGATCGCCACCGAATGACCAACCCAATAATCAGATTCCAGCAGTATGATTCCTCTGGCATGACTCTAACCTTCCTCCAACCAGAAATAAGCGGTAAGATTTAATTAAAATCAGAAGAATAATAAAGACATGTCTACTGCATCCAGTTTATGCTGACAGACTCACGAATATGACGGAAAGGAAAAAGAAAACAACAACATTACCAAAAGTTCTGCGTCATCGGGCAAAAGCCCCATCAATCAATCAATCCATAAGACGTTTGAGCAACTCATTTTTATTGAACTCCAAAAACCGCATTATCGCACAACTTGCCTTAAAATGCTTGCCTTACCGAGTCAAGCGATTTAACTCGGCTGTTGCGCAAAATAATTCAGGAAACCAGTTAAATTGCCTGAGTCGTAAGCCAAGCATTCGGTCCGTATTTATAGGTGTAGAACCTACGACATAAACTTCCTGATACCCTACGACGGTCCAAGTTTGGATCACTCGAACTCAATAACTTGAAAACAATCCTCTAACCTTCTCTCACCGCAGGAAAAAAGCATTATCGAAACAATAAATCCATAAAATCTAAATTACACTACCCTGAAAGTAAAAAATATAAATCCAACTATGAGAAACGAACCCAAAACATTTGACCCCTACCAATCAACCAATCAAGCGACAAAGTTACTGCTTATCAAATACAATAACAACCGATTTTGTTTGTTTCAACATTTGCCTGTTTTTTAAGCCCCAACAAGATGGCAAAAAATATTGTTGCGTTACAAATGTCAGTCCATAAGCGGAAGTAAAGCACAACCGGGACAATGTTATCAGCACATGCGGGGAGAGATAGGGGAAGGAGAGAGAGAGACTTACCTGGGGCTTGATACGCAGTAATACGGACCGAGTTGTGTACTTCCTCTCGGGGAAGACCTTTCCCTTAACAGGGAAGGTCACAAGAAGTTTGCCCGTGGGAAAGGACACCAAAAAAGTATTTCAAGGTTTGACCCGGACGCGAAATTTCCTACGCATATGAGGGGTAAGGCTGTCTGTGGTGCAATGTGAAAACAATATGGCCGCGATGCGGTAAGACTGCTTTAGCTTTCACGATCGTCGATCGTCTGTGTGTGTGTCTCCGTTTCTGCGAGCGTGACCTCACTCCGCGCGGCAGAGACACACACCATGCACATTTATGCACACACAGCCGGAATGCTTAGCTGACCGAGTCAAGTTATTTGACTCGTTCAACTTATCGCTTCATGATGGGACGAGTAAAATAACGTGAATCGGTTAGTCAAGCATTCTAGTCACAAATGTACTGGTATTTTGCCCAGACGATTTCCGAGTCTGACGCAGGTCACGAGCGCTGCATGTATTGGCCCCTCTCATGGCACGCCGTTTGTCACAATTGAAAAACCATTACTGTATACATGCATTACTCTGTATTGTAGGCATTCCAGTGTTTTACCGCCGCAGTGGGCTGGAATTATCAAGACTATATCTGCAAACAATTTTCAAAGCATGTGTCTATATATATTGTACTAGAAAAATTACTAGTAACATGAGAGCTTTATGATCGGAATTTGCCCGAGATAACTGAGAACTGATCATTTTCATTTCGAGAGTATTGCAAATGCATAGCAATTGAACCACCCTCTCTTGTAATTACCTGCATAGCAAATCTCTTTAATTTTAAATTCCTTTTACTTAAAAATTAACGCCAAATTTTAGGCAAATTTGAATTAGCTACCTGGTGATAAATTAATTATTTGTAACTATTACAAATTCCCTTTATACTTTAACTTTATTGATGAATAAGTTTTCAGCGCCTTAGGAATTAGAATGCCAGTAATATATCATACGTAGCG
>LRSR01002506.1:0-14531 GCA_001579985.1 Hypsibius dujardini
GACCGATAGCTGACTTGTCGACGGGGCGAGGTTTTAGATACGTATTGGGCGACCCGAGACTCGATACCGCGTATCTCCTGACCCACAATGATCGCCGGGACCCACATACACACACACATCACCACCACATCCATCGCGGTCTCTGTTACAAGCGCGCACCGCCAATATTGATACAATTTTTTTACACGCGCTCTCAGCTCCCCCTTTCCATCTCTTCGCGTGAATCGATCGCGAACATTATTTTCTACGTAAAACCCTTTCGCCAATCCTTCTCACACGATGCCCACGCTTGCACTTAAACATTAATATTTAGGCTCAATAAGGCGTCAATTTAACAATAAAAATAAATAAATGAATTTATTTCCTCGACTTGAAATCTACATAAAAAAAGCGTACGTGGCAAATAAAAATGAAAGGGCAAAAAATTCCGCCAAAAGGTTACGCGCCTGTTCAGTCCGTTAGCTTGGTGTTGGTCATATCATCCTACTCAAGACCATGTCCAAAATACCGCCTGGACTAGTTGCTCTCTTAAAAAGTCAATTTCAACTTAATTTTTTGAATAAAATCGTAATAAAATTATTATCCCGATCATCGTAAAACATCAGTTGATTGTACATTTCACCAAGCGATGGATTGCTTGATTAATGACATGAGTAAATAATTACAGCGCCAATCAATCAATCAATGTGAGGATATGGATGTCTGTCTGGCTGACAAGAAAATTGACCCAGCAAGGAGGAAGTGAGGCAAGGGATTTCTAACTCATATTTTGGTCATCGCGTATTTAGGCGCGGCAAAATTATTTTATACATTTATATATACAGGATTAAGGACGAATCAATTTGCCAAGATCCGAGAGGGACGTAAGCCGTTGTAAGGCGCTACTGTTATATAGCGTATATGTGCATTGAGCGAGATAGAGGCGGGAGTAAATCTGCGGAAAATAGCATTTCACGGGGAGAGCTTAGCAGAAAAGCCCCGGCAATGGGGCCACTCGCACATTCCCTTTTTTTCTCTTCATTCCACAACAGGAGCTGCACGACAGGAAAATGTGTATTTAAGCCCGAATAAACTCAAGCCGGAAGGGTTTATCATTTTCTTCTATACTCTACCGCGCCACTAGAGCTCTCCTCTTTTTCACGGCCTTCTTCCTTTCGCTTCGAGTCCTCTTCTCCCACAGTCTCACGCCATACACCCATATATATATATATATATATATATGGTATACAGTATATGGTACATCTACTATATAAAGGTCACAGAGTCCCTGTTTGCTCCAGTTCACAAGGTCACTACGACAATATAAGCACTCCCTCAACGCCTTCAGTTCTGTGGATAAGACATGCAAGCTATCAAGCCAGACAGACAGACAGACAGTCAGACAGACAGACAGACAGACAGACAGACAGACAGGCAGGCAGGCAGGCAGGCAGGCAGGCAGGCAGGCAGACAGACAGACAGACAGACAGACCAACAGACAGACACATCCCCATTGAGGCAATATGATGTATGGCAATTTCAGGGAAAGCTTTTCTTGAGAATTTATTTACGTATAGATCGTGGTGAATCGGATGAATGTTGAGAGTTAAGTGGTAGGGATTAATATATTGTAAATTGGATATTGGAAAATTTATATAAAATCGAATTAAATAATACTTAAACCAAAAACAAAATTTACATAATATTTATATGAATTGAATAGTTAATTAATTAATAAATGAATAATAATTTGTGCCTAATAATTTTTGTATACATGCTACGTGCCTAAAATTATTTGTCTGTATGATAATTGTGTAGTAATATTTCTACTTCAAATCGAATCAGAACTGTATTTTGAAATAAATACTTTCAGTACCGTGTATGGGGATATTATTTCGCTACGGTTGAGTTCAAGAATGTTACGCTGCGCCATTAGGAAAAATTGGGCATAAAAGAGTTGACCAAAAAAATTTGGAAACGCTTCACGATTTTTGCGTGTCATCCTTGCGCAGGGGCCATGCTAATCTTCTCTGTATCGTTTCCAATTTAGTATATGAGGTGGAATCACCTCGGAAATACTATGACGTCGAAGCTTTATATACCCCCAACTCAATTGGCTTTTCAGCGCGCCCATATGTGTGCAAATACAAAATAGTTTTTCTTATTTACATCTTAATAATTGTGTAATTCGGTTTACATGAACTATTTGCCATTTATTTCTCAACGTTTTCAAAAAGTTAAAACAATAAACATTTAACATTTAAATAAACTATAAGCCTGAAAGTGAGCTCAGCGAAGTTAACAGTCGTACAAGTTTGTGTCCCACGGTGTGCCATGTACCTAAACAAGGTGGGCCAGACGGGACAGAGCATAGCAGTGTTACTTATTCCAGTGCCGCAGCATTAAAGTCATACTCAGTACACTACTACAGACAACACGGCATTTAATCCGGCACTGGAAGAGGAATATTATGGAAAACATACATTATTATTGAGCGATATTAGAATTGTCTGTCTGTCTGTCTGTCTGTCTGTCTGCCTGCCTGCCTGTCTGTCAGCTTGTATACATACATGTAATGGATTGTCTGCGGAAACACAGTATGGGAAATTTTATTATAAATAGAACGAGAGTTCTTACCAGTGTTTTCCCAACAACTCAATCCCCAGAACTGGATCAGGGTGGATGAGGTGGATTTCGGTTTTTTATCGATTTAGCCTCACACCCCGATTTGTATAGAATATTTTATTGCTTTCTCTCGTATATACCGCCGCGCTCCATTCAGGAACACAACTACTATATCCACAAAGCGAGCGTGTGCGCGACCAGCAAGCTCGCGCGCGATCTCTCATTCTGGTTGCTGGGAACGTGCAGAGAGGGTTTTTGAGGATTGAGAAGGGAGCACAGGCGTTTTATTTGGGCAATGTGAAGCGGCTTCCTGTTTGTCAAAACGCCGGGTGAACCGAAAAATACCATTCTTCCTGGGTTTCCCTCATTTCTTTCACGCAGCGTAGAAATCTGTCTGGTTAATCTGAATTGGAGATTATATCATGACCATGGTATACCGTGATTATAGAGCGTTTGCGTGAAATCTGGTCAAACGTCTAGGACTCACGGTGTTGCAAACAGGCAAACAACAGTTCGGAAGACAGGCAGATAGGCAGACAGACAAGCAGACACAAAGGCAGGCAAGCAGACAGACATGAAGACACACAGGCAGATAGATAAACAGAAAGACAGGCAGTCAAGCAAGCAGACAGGCAGGCTGATGGGCAGACAGGCAGACAGGCAGACAGTCAGACAGGCATGCAGACATGCAGACAGGCCGACTGTCTGACGGCGAACTAACAAACAGACAAAAACAGACACATATTGAGAGACAGATTAATAAAGGCAGCCGTGGATTAGACAAATAGACAGAGAAGTCGACTGACTATCAGGCAACTAACAGACAGACAGGCAAACATAAACCAGAGATATTGCACAAATTTCTTTCTATCTTTACAAGACTTCATTTCACGTTACAGACACACTGACAGGCAAATTAACAACTTACATATCGAACACGGCAATCCAACCTAATCAATCATCATAAATCGGTATGAGACAGAACGCTGGAGGAGACAGTCTCACGTGCCTCTCCCTACATTAGGCCTGCTTATCCCTGTATGCATCCCGTAAACTGTCCAATAAACTCCCTCGCCGACATAATTAAAACATCAAACACACTTCCACCCCCTTGGCCCCTCTCCCGATCGAAAAAATGTTTCGAATATTTGCTCAATGGGCAGTGCACTTAACAGGCAGGGTGTCTGTCTACGAGCTGCGGTCACAGACATTATCATTGCTTGCTATCTTGCTGCGCTTGCATAGAGCCCGTTCCTTAATGGCCAACCAGCCGGAATGGTTGCTGTCTGTCTATCCAGACAAAAAAAGCGGTTAACAACCACGGGTTACCGGAGGAAACTTTTTTCATCCGGATCTGTCTGTTTTTCTCTGATCTGACTGCCTGTCTATGCGCCTGCCTGCCTGCCTTCGTCACACAGCCTGAAATCTCAATTACAGTTTAAACACCCGGTGGCCAAGCTGTGCGGGGTGGTGGTGAGCGGGGAGCGAGCGCGCGCACGACCCAGCATGATCCCTGCAATCGGGGATTAATGTAGCGAAACAGGCGCGAATTTCCGGCGGCGCATTTTTTGCCGCTGCACAGAAAACAGTGTTCAATGAATGTTCAGCATATATGACGGCGGGCGCTACGGTAGCGCGGGCGCAGTCACAGTCACGGTTTGTGACATGCATATAGTGGGCACATAGGCACACAGTCACTAGCGGTGCAGACACGGTCCCAGATTTGCAGCCCTATTTGCTGCTACACCGAGCGGTTCCACCGGAACGGAGTAATAAGCTAGGGGGAAGACAGACAGACAGACAGACAGACAGACAGACAGACAGATAGACAGACAGACAGACAGGCAGGCAGACAGACAGACATTGACTGCTGTGCTCAACCAACGGTACATTAAAAAAAAGGAACACGTTCTACAGATCGAACAAAAAGCCATGGGACAAAAATTATAGCGATAGGATCCCAATGGTTATGGACCCTGACTCTTACCATCTTGCTGTCTTCGCGTGATTGTCTGTATAATGATATTCCCTCTCCCCTCGGACGGGGGGTTTTAACATCCCCGGCCGTTTTCCTGCATATCCAACGGGATATCTCACGCAGATTGTGCGAGAGCGCACGCCGAGTCCCGGCGCCGCTCCTCACGATTGACTGCACCATCAAAAAGCGCTAATTTATGCCCATTACCGAGTGGCGGCTCCCCCTCTTCTCTCCCTCTCTCTCTGAGTGTCCTACGCTTTCCCGTTTCCTCCTCTTTTTTTGCTCGGTTGTACTTTTTTTAAGCTGGGACATTGCTCTTTTTGGTTGATTTGTGACTGAGCGCATCCAGCGCGGACCCTTTTATCATGCTAAGCGCATAGTGTCATGGATGAGGATCCGTGGCGGTGAAGGTCGCTAGAGAAAAACCTTCTCCCTCTCTCCAGTCAGGGATGGAAAATGCAGTTGTGCCAATTAAAGAAGATCAACCTTGGCTAATAATACAGTGAACTTCCAGGCAATCTGACAGGACGGCAGTCAGATAATCCGCCTATTTAGACATTCAGACATTCTGTCTGACGGCCAGACAGGTAGTAGGACAATCAGGCAGTCAGACAGCTGACAAGGCACTCAGTCTTATGGTTTAGACACTAAAACAGTCAGCCGTTGATTAATCGAATAATCAGACAGCCATAAAGTCATACAATCAGGTAGCGAAACATGTAGACAGCCAGACAGGTAGATAGTTAAGAGCCAGACAGACAGACAATGAGAAAATCACTCAGACATTCTGGCAGTCAGGCAGTCAGACATCAGTACAGGCAGGAAAACAGACAGTCAGACACGTTAGACAGCCAGACAGGTCGATACTGAAGGCAGTCAGGCAGTCAGACAATTAGAAAATCATTCACACATTCAGACAGTCAGATAGTCAAACAGGTAAACAAAGCAATGAGGTAGGTCGGTCTACAGACGCGACAGGCAGAAAGACAGGTCGACAGTGAATTGTCAGACAGATAGACAAACAGACAAGTATGATATCAGTCTGACATTCAGACATTCAGTCAGCCAGGCAGTCAAGCCGATACACAGGTAGACATTCAGGCAGTCAGACAGTCAGACAAAACATTCGCATCCAACAGACCCGAAATGCCTCGTCATAATGTCTAAGCGATTATCGTATACAGTAACAAACACTGACTAGAAAAAAGTCCCAGTTCACAGTCTTTATTTACTCTCTCCTTCCCCCCTCTCTCTCTATCCGCGAAGCTTTATCCCAAACTCCCGTCTATATCCCATTTTTATAAACACACACAATATCCACACATCCCCTGGATTAAGTATAGACCGCGAAAACGGCGACCACCGCCACCGCGACGACGCTTGCACACGCCAGGGCAAACAAAACCGCCGGGACGAGCACATCTTCGATCGCTAACACACAAAATTGATTTCTTATTAATATGTATGCCCGTTGTCGTTGACCGGCGCGCGGGCGCGCGTCAAAAAAAGAGGAACACGAATAATCCGAATCTATAAACTTATGCCTACACCCAGTCACATATGTATAGCATATATATAAGGAACGATTCCGGCTCTCTCTCTCTCTCTCTCTCGCTTTTGGAACTTCAATCAGGGTCTTGTAAGGAGACACCCGAGCGCCAATTATCCCATCAACTTGTGTCCCCGCTATCCTCGCGTGTGTATCGAGTACTCCATGTGTAGTACTCCAAGTACCAGTAGCGCATATATAGTCAAGAAGAGGAGGGGATGCCTGTCTTCCTCAACTGTGTAGATATACTGCAGAGACCCGTGGTGCACATTCATTATGATAGATAGATATATGTGTGTAGGATATGTGGGGACCTCTCGATCATATGGTAAGTCGATATACATCCGCGGCGTGGGGGACCATGGGAGAGTCCGGAGGACGGTCGTGACTTGACTTGCCTCACTGACTGACTGACGGGCAAGTTCTTCTCATGAAACAGACAGGCAGACAGTCAGAAATGAAAATACGGACAGCTCGCTCTCTCCCTTCCGATCGCCTTGCAAAGTGAAAAATGAGACGACGACGACGACGACGACGACGACGACGACATCATTCCAGAGCAGGGGCACGAAGGAAGACAAAACAGTTGAACATGATAATGGTCTTCTTGAAGGGAGGAAGAGCGAGAGAAACGGATGAGGGATAGATGTATGTCGCTGGCCGATTTGCTGCTCATATGAGAATGGTTGTTCATCGCTATGTATATTAATATAGACATGGAGACATCAGTGAGGGAGACGTGACAGACGGAAGTTCATCATTTTTTGGCGGTGCTGGTATCGGCATTGATTATGGAAATATGCTAATAATCGGCCTCATTAAAGTTGGAAGTTCGAAGATAAATCACCGTAAAGTACTCTGGGTACCATATAGGTTCACGGGCAGATGAACAGCTCTTCGAAGTCCGGTGATGTCGATCATGGTGCTCATCGTAAAGGGAATGCAAGAGTCTGGAATGCAGGGAGGCAGGCAGGCAGACAGACAAACAAACAGACAGACATAGAGACAAACAAACAGACATGCAGACAGATAGACAGATAGACAGGCAGGCAGGCAGGCAGGCAGGCAGGCAGGCAGGCAGACAGACAAACAAACAGACAGACATACAGACAAACAAACAGACATGCAGACAGATAGACAGATAGACAGACAGGCAGGCAGGCAGGCAGACAGAACAAAAATATAATGACGACACATATCATCCATCTGGGATGTCATGCCGTGTTCACAGACACTTTACGAGCTGATTACATGAGTCACTCACTTTTACAAGCTCGAGTCTATAAAATAGTTCAGTCAGTCCCACAATTACTGCCACTAATTTCCGTAAATCGCAACGTATTTCTGTCAGGCAAAACACAAACACATACACACAAACTGTCGTCTGTGATGAAATACCCCATCAGACTCCCAAAAATTAGGCACGGCAGACGGAACCCCGGGTCTGAGATTTGTGTGAGCTGAGCTGCCCGCGCAGACGTCATGTTCGGGTCGCGACAAGACACACAACGTTCCCTGCCGTCGACAAGTCAGCAGAGGAAACTGCTACACTGATCCGCGCAGTTGCGGGGTGTTGACGGACGGGCAGCGAACCCCGACACGTTTCGCGGTCCGCCCTCATGGCCTACTGGTAGGATAATGCGAACCCTCCCCCCCCCAAGGATCTCACCCGCCGGTCCACGTCGTCAACGGGAACGACACGCTCCGGTTATCTTACTCAGAAGTCAAAATAACATCACTAATGATATTGATGAACATAGATATTTTCTGGCGCACTTGACATTTTTCGCTCTCTTCTGTCTGTCTGTCTGACTGTTTCTTTCGTCCTTCGAGACATCATCCTGCTTACTCCTGCCAGCAGCTTCCCGTGTGCTGCCTGACATACAGACAGACACTTTTTCACAGGCACTTGTGAAGTGTGTCCTGGAACACTAGAACGATTACCCCCACAGAGCACTCCTCTCTTGCCTGGATGGGTGCCGAGTAAATATCTATATAGACAGATAGAGGGTCGCTCCAGGCAAAGTGTACACACATACAGACAGACAGTCAGGCAGACAGATAGGCAGACTCTTGAGGCGGCGCGGAGAGCCGATCCCCAAGTTCCCGTTTGAAGAGGTATTGATTATGTCCAGGGGGACCAGGGACCTTTCCAGGCGTGCAGCACAACCGCACGTTTTTGGGTGATGGGGCAAGATACACTGAAAGATTTTCGTGTGGGGGTCGTGGCAGGATCGAGAGAGTACACGGGCACATAAAGTGAGACGAGTGTGGTACACTTCATTCACACACTTCTCTCACTTTCACAGGCAGGCAGGCATACAGGCAGGCATGCAGACAGACCAATACGTGCATGTCCACACGCCAACTCCATGAGCTCCTGTTTCAGAAGCTTGTGTGTGAAATGAGAGTGCCACACGCCTTGCATCGGCTTAAGTAATTCCAGATTTTTTTTGAAGACTCAATTAAACGCTTGTAAATATAGTTTCAGACACAGGTGGCCACGGGGAGTGGTCGCAAGGGTGTGTTTTTTGCCTGCTTATGATGAGACACAAATAAGGCCACTTTAGAAGGGTTTGTTGCATGCGTCCATGACTTTATGTCTGTGTCTGTGTTTGTGTCTGTATCTGTACTTTGTGTCTGTGTCTGTGTCTGTGTCTGTGTCTGTGTCTGTGTCTGTGTCTGTGTCTGTGTCTGTGTCTGTGTCTGTGTCTGTTTCTGGGTCTCTCTCTATCTGTCTGTCTGTGTCTGCTCCTGCTTTTTCCACTTGGAATTCCTACGTCTGCGAATGTCACTGTCTGAGAACCCAATCATGATGCCCCTTTAACGACACACAATCTACGGGTGGTTGCCTTGATGCGTAAAAATCAAACTTTTTCTAAAACGATCGACCATCGCCACACACCGACCAACTAGCGCTACAGTATTTGGATTTCCACGACGAAGGGGGGCTTTAGCAAGATTGACCGATAATCGACTAAAAGGTTACGTCAGTATGGCCCCCGTGAACCTGTCCACTTGCATGTGTCTTTGGCTTCCCAATCGACGATGACGACGACGGCGACCCCCCAAACCAGGAACCTCACGCGCTTAATACTTTCCTCTTCGCTTGGGCTTCGGCAATTAGACTGCCGGAAAAAAACAAATCAACAAGGACGAGCGGGACCCATCTTCTTAATTAGATCCCTCGCCTCTCCAATATCCTATAACCCATCCATCCATCCAGACAGACAGACAGACAGACACTCACAGTGTACACTGTGTAATGTAGGAAGGGGGGAGACCCCTTTTCGATTGCCCCAGTGCATATCCGCGCCAGATAGTCGCCGGAAGTGGACAAATAAAGGAAGCCCGACCTTCCTCATCACCCAACGCTCCCATTCACACACACACAGGGAAGATATAAGCCAAAAATATTTATACCCACATCCTGTATGGGGTCCTCTTTGCGTTCCAATATATGCGGACCGCCAGATGAGTCCGCGCCATTCGAGCTCACGTGCCCTTATTATAAAAAGGCTTGATCCACTTATTAAGCTTTATTCCCGTATAACAAAGAAATTTACAGACAGTGAAATATATCGACCAGAAAAAAATTAATTTTTGTGAGTAATAAATTCATCGAGTCTGATCCAGTTTAAATTAGAAAATATTTCATCTATAGAACTAAAATCTTAACTTAGTGTTAGTAATATTATAATCAGATGACTATTCCGACATGGTTGTTTCCGACGCAGGGTTTCTAAGTGTTTGCAAAACGCACGTTTGAGAGGTTTAATTTTTAATTGATTGCATATGCTTGTCTGTTTTCCGAATGTAACTTAATTATGAATAGACGTTTGAAGAATTTCTCCGTAAAAAGAACAAACATTGGCCCTTATTAAGAAGCCACCCTTCTTCAGATCAATACATTCCCTTAAATTTAAAAAGATAAATAATTAAAGACAGACAGACAGACAGACAGACAGACAGACAGACAGACAGACAGACAGAAGCAGACAGATTGACAGACATTAACACTAAATCCTAAGATACATATATAGTCATCACGAAACACGCCAAAATTAAACGTATAATAAAAAGTAATTCCTACATAAGTAATCGGGACTATTTCTCCTACAGTTTCTCTTACCGCGGTGTCGTTGACGTCGAGTTGTAATTGATAGTCCTTGAGGAGATTATGCCGGTAGTTGATGTGATCTCGCGCCAGCAGCGCGGCAGGCAGGACCCCACGACCCAACCGGCTGGCGTCCGAGTTCCTCGGAGTCAGTGGGAACAACCCCGTAATCAGCAGCTCCCGTGGCTGAGAATTGTAACCCAAACTTCTGCCGTCTTTATTGTTGTTGAAATTCCGAATATTATTATTATTATTGCCGTAATTATGATTATTATTCCGTTTGGCCTTGACATGGGTGGTCAAGGGCCCTCCCCCACCGTCGCCGTCGCTGAAATGGCTGTGGTGCTGCCGGAGATGACCGCTGGCCGGGCCGATGCAGCACCCGAAGCCGGCCAGCCCGATCAGGACCAGCCAACTCACCAGTGGCCGAGCCATCGGACGACTCAGACACTTGGTCGCCGGACGACTCAGACACTTGGTCGCGGGGCGCGTCTGTCTGACTGAATCTCAGGGTAAATCCATGTAAAAGAGCATCCAGTCCCAGGCCATGTGAGATAAAAATGAGGAGGAAAAATTGGGCAAAAACATCAGTGAGACACAAAACTAAGCACACTCAGACATTCAGACAAGTAGTTTCGGTGAGGTGACTTTGTGTTTGAATGATGAAATTCCGGTCAGGTGAGATGAAATTCAGATTTCAGCAGGCATCCAGACAAATACTTCTGGTGCGGTGGTTACTTGTCGTGGAGATAAAATTAGGCATAAAACTTCCAGATAAAAAATTATGTTGACAGACATCCAGACAAATGGCTGGGGCGAGATAATAAGTTGTCTGGAAAATAAATCCGACCGAGACCAGATTATAAAATGTGTGTAAAATAAGATTCCTCCCAATCGGAATAGAAACGTTCCTTCACGGTGGCAAGAACGTGCCACCCGGTTTCCAGCGTGGCCAGGAGCAGGCGGTGCAGTCCAGTCAGTGAGTGAATCTTTCAGTGGTTGGCTTCGCCGAACCTCCTGTCATTCGCCTGGAACAAACAGCACAGACACATCTATAATTTCAATGTAGTTATATATTAAAAAGGACACACAAGAGCAGTAATAACAATTTTGGATGCCTTCTTGACTCTCGCATTTGCGGATACTCCCCGCGCTCTGACTGCCTGACTGACTGACCGGCATATATAAATATATGTCGCGCGAAATGAATGCAACAATTATAATGGGACAGAGTGGCTTGCGTGATGAATAAAATTAACCGGCACGAAAAAATTGATTTTATTATACGTACGTGAGCATACCATGATCACAGATAAGGGGACGAGAGGGACAGCTCGGACTCTCGAGAGCATACGGAAGCCAGGGAAAAACGGACGGATGCACCGGATCAATTTGCATACGCGGACAGACACACCGACAACGACTCACTTTGGCAGGCATTTGCCTTGCAGGTCAGACAAATTGACCTGATCCACGGTGAGATTGGTCAATTAAGAATTGCTTGACAGACACAGACACAGACACAGACACAGACACAGACACAGACACAGACACAGACACAGACACAGACACAGACACAGACACACAGACCCTTACACGGACATTAAATCTCACCTACAGACATGTGCCTGACATCCAGACCGATCAAACTGACCCACGGCAAAATCCCAGCGAGATCAGGAAAGACATTTTTTGCAGCGAAAAGAGCGATTAAACGCGCCAAAAAGAGACAGGGGAAGAGCTTCGGGTTTAAAGCAACGCGGGAAAAAAAACTGCGCGCGCGCGCGTACAAAGTAGGATTTATGGAAACGTGTGACAAGAACACAAGGGCTTGATTTGCTTGCCGCTCGCTCGCTCACTTCTCGCTCCGCGTCCCGCTCTTCTTCCGCGCTCCGAAATCCGATTCCGCGCGCTCTCGCACATCGGCAATCAATGATCGCCGGCAAATCTACTTCGTACACTGCATAATCACCCATATACTATCCTCACACACATACAGACACAGACACACACACACACAAGCATACAGAACTATATACCCTTCACAGATGGGTCGTGATGCGTGGTACCGACCGACAGCGCGCGAAAAAAAAATCCCGAGTTTAGCGAAAAGCAGAGTGTGATCACAAAATTCCCTTTAGGCGTCCCGGGTCGCCGCCTTGCTACCTCTTCCAGACACAGGCAGACAGGCTTTCACGTTCACACACAACTGGCCGCATCAACAATTCATGAGGATCAAGCTCTCACCAGTTTAGCCGCGTAAAACTCCGCTCTCTCTGTCTTTCTCTGTCTCTCTGTCTCTGTCTCTCTTCTCTGCGCCGACACGTAAAACACGCGATAGGTGTTCGTTCGATTAGGTTCTATAATTATATATAAAAAAGAGAATCCGATCGAAATATACAATGGCACTTACACAGGCAGGGATGCAGTAACCCTGCACATAGGCAGGTAGAGACAGACATAGGCATATAGGAATGTAAGTGTAAGGAGGCGAAAAAAGCACGAGGCTCGACGAAAGTTTGTCTAAACAATGCGGAAGGAAAAAAGGGAGAGAAAAAAGTGGGAGAATTGTCGTTTGTAGGCAGAGATTTTTGTACATACATGTCTGTCTGTGTGTCCATCCGTCGGGGCAAATCAAGTTACTGGATGTCTCAGCAGTCCGTCAGTCCGCCGTATATGCGTTCGTGTCTGTCTTTGTATGTAGGGTATTTCTGTTGAAGGAGGGGGGGGGTACATTCCTATACAGTATATACTAGGACTGTGTAGTCACATAGTGAGTGGGGGACTATGTTTTTTTTGGGGTGGGAAGATTGTCGATTTCGTATATATGTGGATTCGTGTGGGACGTGACGTCAACCGGGTGAGTGAAGAGTGACTGGTTGGACGCGCGCAATGCGAAAGACAGGCAGCGGAGACCTCTCTCTGCAGGTCGCGGATATTGTACTGTACTATAGCTACAGTGGAATGCGTTTGTGGTACTCTACACAGAGGGTTCTCGTTGTGTGAGACTGCCTGAATCACACTTGAAACAGTGAACAGTCGACGGATAAATAACAATCCCGAGCGCGCGTTGCCGCTGCCGCACTATATTCCACTTAATCAGCGGGTTGAGTTAGCCGGGGCATCGAAGAATGGGGAAACAATTTTTTGGGGCGATTTTTTTCTCTTAGTCGTTCGTGCTTTCTCTCTCTCTATAGAAGTGACTGGGATGATCTGTCTTGATCAGCTGTCAATGGGAGTGGTGTGCATTAAAATGCTACATGTGTTTGTAATGGCTGGATCGAGTGGAAGAGATCGACGGAATTTCATCAGTGGTTCCAACTGTGTCTATGCCTGTATCTTGTCTGTTTTTCTGTGTCTGTGTCTGTGTCTGTGTCTGTGTCTGTGTCTGTGTCTGTGTCTGTGTCTGTGTCTGTGTTTATATCTGTGGACACACGTTTGGCTTCAGACATCTTTAGGTCTCTCTGTGCCTTAGTCAGACACGAAATGCCAGGATCAGCATACACATCAAACAAACAAGGCATTTGAGGGTTCAGACCCCGGACGGAAATGTGATCCTGAAGAGGGGTGTATCGTGTCGCTAGCCCAGATGCGCAGCAAAAGAGGGGGATGCTGCGTGCACTGGACGGGACGGGCGCGCGCGGCAGAAGAGTCTGAAGGAGGAAGCCAAAAAAGACAAATGAAAAGCACGGGACGAGCGGGGCGAAACTAGACCTAGATGACAGCGGTTTCCACTGGATAATTGCTGCTTGTCTAGTAATTCAATTGGACATGGTCTGGGGGCACTGTGTATTATATTATGTGTGTTAAGGGCCCCGAGGAAGGTTCGACGAAGGAGCAGCGGGTCAGAGACCACGCGCCGGTCTTTTAGAGCAAAGCTACCGGTGGGATATCGCGGACAATAGGCTTGCAATTTTCTCCGACGCTAATATGATTTCGAGTGACATGTTGGACCTCTCGTGTTTCCGGCGCACGACACGATCCAGCGGCGAGGGGAACAATGCAATTGCCTTTCAGGAGCGCCCGCCGAAAGAATTACTAGAAATATCCTCTGTGCAAGTGCGCTAGGCATTGAGCTTCAATTATTTCACGTGTGCGCTTTCCCGGAAACCCCTGAAAATGGTTTCTCTTTTACGCATTGTCATAGCCGCGATGAAGGCTAAACAGCAGACGAAAACAAATAGCACAAACTAATAAAAATGATAGACACTGGCCTGCGCAAAGGCATTGGACATAGAGACGGGTGCAAACACAGACGCAAACAGAAACACAGACACAGACAC
>LRSR01002509.1:0-63487 GCA_001579985.1 Hypsibius dujardini
CTGTCTGCCCGTCTGTCTGTCTGTCTGTCTGTCTGTCTGTCTGTTTGTCTGTCTGTTTGTCTGTCTGTCTGTTTGTCTCTAAGCGTGCCGGCTTCTCTGATTGTTTGATACGGATTTTTCCATTTGTTTTGCAGCAAATTAAGAATGCCGACATCTTAGCCCTACAAGAATATTTCGATCCGTCGTTGAGCGTGCTCGACACACTCAAAGCTGCCCTGGACGCACAAACCGGTAGCAAATGGAACTACTCCGTCAGTCCTCGCGTGGGACGTGTCTCAAAGGAGCAGTATGTTTTTCTGTACAGGTAAAAAACAATTGAATCAGCTGACAACTGAATAATAAATTTATGCTGACTCTTGGCGAAATCAACGATGTCTGCCCAGAGAGCTTGGTTTGGGAACGTGACTGAAATTGTGCAAATTTTGCAGAACCGAAGTTGCTGGAGTCGTCAAGGAGGGCGTAGCCCCTGAACCGAACGAAGATGTTTACAGCCGCGAGCCCTTTTTCACCCACTTCAAAGTTGCAAAGGGCAAAAGTGAGTCTCGCAATCTTTTGATGATTAGCCCTTCAAAATGAGTGTTTTGTTTAGTACTGATAACCTCGTTGATTTTCCTAATTTTTTATAGCGATGAGAGAGTTCGTCCTGGGTACCATCCACACCGAGCCAGGTAAGCGACAACATCGGAGTTATGACACTCACGGTATACAGGTAGCCATCCCGCAAGTAAGCAAACTTGATCATTTTAGCTCATGCCGTCGAGGAAATGAACGCATTGGTCGATTCCTTTGATTGGGCTGAAAAATATTTCGGCCAAAAGGTACCACATGCTATTCGCTTGAATCTGTGACAGATAGGGTAAAGAGACTGAAAACTACCAGTCACAATTCGGTAAACGCTTTGAGCTACAAGAAGGAGGCACACAGACAAACAGATAAACAAACAGACAGACAGACAGACAGACAGACAGACAGACAGACAGACAAACAGAAAATGCTGATGTATGTTGTACATTGATTGTATGTTATAATTATCGGTAGGATGTCATGGTCTTGGGTGATTACAACGCTGACTGCCAATATGTCCGAAAAAGTGCTTGGGACTCGGTGAAACTCTACACAAACCCGGCCTTCCATTGGTTTATTCCGACGGGTACTGACACTGCTGCCATGGCCTCAGAATGCACATTCGACAGGTAATATTCATACGTAAATATACCGAACTGTTATTCTTTACAGCCTTCATCAATTGTTATATAGGGCCGTCGCTAAAGCTTCCGGAAGGTTCAAGACCGCATTCGTGCCTGGCTCCCTCAAAGTCCACGATTTCGTCTCGAACTACAAGATCAAAGTTGCCGAGGTAAGATCCCCAACATCTACCAGCACCATGTGGTCAGTCTTACTCCTTAACGAAACCCTTTTTTATTTTCTAGGCCCGTCAGCTCAGCGACCATTTCCCTGTATGCTTGCAGTATGACTAACCGAGAAAAAAATACTGTACATTCTAAAGGAATTTAAGCAGTACCAACGGCCTGGTTTGCATAATTTTCCCGCCGAAAATTCAGCCATGCTGACAGGCATTTGAATTGATTGCGTTGACCAACCGGCAAGTCAGCTGAAAGTGAACAAACCACAGCAATCATTGTCTGAGAACGGTATTAATATTAACAAGAATAATTAATTAATTATTAAATATTTGCTATTAATAAATATTACTGATCAAAATAGGGAAGGTTTAAAAACGAAACGTACCGTTTGGAGTAAGGGAACGTTCAAGTGCCGCATATCTCGAAAGTCTTCCAGACGAGCTGCCGCAATTCGATAAGCCTCATCCCACAATGGCAAATCATGAGCCTTGGCGACGGCTACGAATCTCCTGCCGTACCGCTGGGCAAGGGCGTCAATCCGGTGTTGATTTGAGCCCTTTTCCGGAGTGGGGTTGGTTCGCAAGATGGGAACTTTATTGCAAGAAAAACAGAACAATGGAAATGAATTAATTTATGTTCTGATTTAGGAATAAACAGCTCAGGGTGTATATATACGGTCCCATACGGCATACGCACGGATTGGTATCCAGACAATATGCGATAAGCGTGATAACTCTTTAAATTGTGTTGCTAAGGTCTCCAACTGCACTAAAAAAACAAATATTACCATTAAACAAACACGTAAGATAAAGGTAAACATGAGGATTTTTCAATGTAATTTTAACAGCTAATATGCAAGCATAAAAAGGATTATTCGTCAGTTTCGGAGTTATAGGAAACCACAATAGGCACCCCCTTTTACTACTGTCACCCATTTTCGCATTCCGTTTTACTATTCACAACCCCTTTTCAACTTCTATTAATTTAATATTGATCTAAGTAACTTTTCGGTACAAAATACTTGGTTAAATTTGATAACTAGCGAAATATAAAATGAGAATTGTCAAAATATGTTTTTCTCTTTTGTAATTTACATAATTAAGAAAAATGTGCCGGATAGAGTTCAGATCATGTTGCAAATCAACAGGTTATAAATATTTTTGATGGGGAGCTTCGGGGGTTCGCCAAATTTAAAACGTCACTTTTGACTATTGTGTTGATTGATTGTTGATTGAATCGACATGACGTTTTGCTATTTCACAAGCCGAGCACGCAAAGCGAACCCATCAAGCAAATAAAAGTAGTGCTTAAGTAGAAATACGAGCTTGCTTCTTTTGGTTTAAGCCGGAAGTGAACGGGGGAGACGTCGCTCAAGTAATTCCATAATTATATGTGACAACTAATTGGTTGGGCGGTAAATGTTTTTTTTAAAAACTCACGATTCCGTGAAGAAGCGAAGAAACATAGTTTGTTGTAGTCCTTTAATATGTAAACGAGATGCATTAAGTAATTTTCTGTGAAATGTGACAGAGAAATATATATATCCTTGAAGAGAACGGCCAGATTTTGGCCGAACTTGGTGGGCTCAAAAGTGTGAACTTAACAAAGAAGCGCTGAGCCTAACAATTTTTATTGAACTATTTTAGAGGCAAATTTATATAAAATTCAGCTCAAATAGACATCTACATTTGGAAGAATTTAAAGACTCGTCCAATGTTCCTGGTGGACCCTGTAAGTATGTATATAGGGTCGAACTAACCGGTGAACTGCCTGAGACCGTTGTGGCCGGATGCCAAGATGAAATGCTGAAATGGTATTTCGCTGATGATGGCCGAACGTTACAAGCTCAAATACGAAAACAAATCTCAGGCTTTGCATTACCGCGCCGGTTCCATAGAAGATTATGTTGGGTACGATTGTCGCCGGTGTTGGGCTAACCCTTTGGGAAACCCAGTGCCGTATCAGTTTCGTGACATTTTCATTCGGAAGAGGAAGCCAGAAAAATTCCTTGAGCCTCATGGGAAGACAATTTACAGAAATCATAAGGGTGTCTCACCGAATTCAGTTTGATGAGAAACGTTTCAATCGTCAGTGCCTCTCACCAGTATCACATTGTTTGGCGGGCCGGACCGATACTCGAGATCCCAGTGAGGTGAATTTCGTTCGTATGGCTGCCCACTCAGGAGGCTCTTCAGTGAGCTATAGATGTCTCGTACTCGCGAATCCCCCAGGAATGCAATTCGCATAGAATTGAGATTACTAACAATAGAAGAAATGCAGAAATGTTAAATTAGCCCGAAATTTAGTTTGCAACGGCCAAGAAAATGTTCCTCTTTACGGTAACGCTTTATCCGAGCTGTTCCAAAAACAATGCGCATCATTTTCGTCGTGTCTGAGGATCCTGTCGGGATTCCAGCATTGGTGAAATTGCGGCGAAAATTCGTGTAGATTGTCCGTGTATCCCTCTTCACGGAGCCACCGTTGAAGGACCATCAATTTCACCCAAATGACCACGAAAAGAACAATTCCAGTCAGGGCCCATTTTACAACACCAAACATTGTTTTGCACACGAAAAACAATTTCAGCTAGGACCCATTTTACAACGCCAAACATTTTTTTGCATGAAACATGACTCAGATTGTGCATACGTCGGGTATTGTAATTTTACGGTGTGACATGCAAGCAATCTATGCAGATCTGACCACAGAAAACAAATATTGAATATAATGATGGGGCGAAAGGGAACTTAAAAGAGTTTACGGACGAACGTTCAAAGGAGAAAAGAGCCACGTTTATGAAGCAAGAAGAAATGAATGTTTGGTCAGTCGACTTGTTGAATGCCGCGTTGAAGAACCGGAAAGATGCTTGGCCATCTCGCCCGAGGGTTTCAAGGCGCATACCGTACCGTTGAATCGTAAATATGTTCCGACCGGGTTTTCTTTGCGATAAGTCTCGTACTCGTACAGAACGTATCCAGTACATGGAAGTAGTACATCAGTATAAATTCGGTAGATAGTTGCATGAAGGTAATCGCATGAACAGTCGGTCAAATTCCTCCCCGACAGCTGCCCGAATCAATAGCGCTGGTCAACTGGCAGATCACCTGAAAAATAATATTTGAAAAAAAAAACGAAAAAAATGGTCGCGCTGAGGTGAGATGACCAAGCAGATCCCTTGAATGACGGCCACTTCGGAATGGAAAACCAAAACTGAACTAAAACTCTAATCAAAACTTTCCGTGAAAATGATCAGTTCATGTTTTTTTAAATTTTTCAAAATACGAACATTTCTGAATTATATATATTTTTTAATTTCTCGAAAACGCACACTAAAAGTTATAGTTGTCACAGCAAATTTAACTGCGAAATTGGAGTCAGTAAGCTAATTTCAACTAAAATTAACGGATGTTTGAGTTATGAAGAAAACTAATTTTAAAACTATTCGTTATTTAAGCAAAAGTAGAAAACTCATCAGGTGAGTAAAATAAGGTTCTGCCATTTGAACTAGCAACCACATACTAGACTTAGCAGTTGTGTGCCCATGTGAACGTTATCCCGGTAGCGTTCCAAATGGGTCCGTGCCACCTGATACGCAGATTCCCATAAAAACAGACCATTGGAAAGAGCAACTTTCGCAAATCGTCTGCCGTAGCGTTCGGCAGTCGGACTGAGACGGTGATCGTTGCTTCCTTTCCTCTGCGTGGGCTTCGACCGCATTATCGGCACTACCCAATCGGAGGGAAAAATAATTGCAGGTAACAAGGGAAGCTTTTTAACGGAGCTACAGCATAGAGGCCCTGCAATTAGGGTGCTTACGGATAGGCAACCACACCACATTCGTCCGCGCAGACAACTCCTTGAAATGCAAGGCGACCAAGTCCAACGCAGCTGAGAAAAACAATAGCGGCTGTAAAACTGTCTTTAATCCAATGTGTAGCAGGTCACCGCCAGTACCTGTGAAGTTCTTCACGCCTCCTTGTCCGTATGACCAGATGTAATGCTAATTAGAATGAAATTTAAGAAACAAATGTAAAATGTATCTTTCCAAAAAAATAGAACCCTTACTGTAAGCCGATGGAATGTTTATACCCTTGTCGACCACGAATCTTTTTAATTTCAGTAATTCAATTATAAATTTTAAAAGAAATTGGAAACAACAGAAACCATTTGTCAAATAATTTTCTCAAAAAAGTCCCATTAGTTTGCTTCTATGAAAATTTATTTGTAGGATTAATTTAAGTACCGCGCCAGTTCCGTATACAACCACGTGGGGTACTTCCTCTTCCGCAGCTTCACACCATTGCCGCGTCAAATGTTTCACGGTTTCATCCGGAAATGGAATCCAATAAAAGTCCTGCTCATTTCGATTTGGTTATTTTTATTTTTTCGTGAGAATACACACATGGCCACAATTTTGGGGTGGCAGACTTTAAGCCAAAAGGGTGGTCCGAGTTCGAGCCGAATTAAGCCACCGCGCGCACTCACTCTTGACCACAGCTGACCATGCAGCCTTTACTTGATTGATCGATTGATTGAGCTTGTTTATTTTGGCGAAATTTAGAGCAGCTTGCTCAATCTCATTTTCCGCTGGGCCAAGCATTAAATCAAAGATTCAGGAGAAAGCAGTGGCAAACTCTAGACAAGAGTGGCTCAAACTTAGACCACCCTGATGGCTCGAACTCTGCCACCCAAAATTGCGGCCATATGTGTATATGGACGGACAGCAAAATCCATACCAGTTTCACGTTATTCGGTGGTCCCGAGAAATACTTGAGATCATGGTGGAGAGGCCTAGGATCGAAGGGTTCCCCGCTCATGATGCTCCACAGGAAGCTGTATAAATCTCGTACGCGCGAATCTCCCACAAATGCAATACGAATTGATTTCAGATCTCCGACTTTTTTCCTGTTTTCATTTACAGACGAATGGCAATATATATTAACATGGGAATTCAAATATAATACTTAATAAAAATGATACGAGGATTTTTGACGTAGGATTGAAATACGATTTTTCTGCTATTTTTTGGCCTGAACTTACGGCAACAGCTTCTTCAGATTCGACCAGCTACATCGCGTGGAGTGATGTGAACCGCTTATTGTTTGGGCTGTGTTGTTCGTAAGAAGATGAGTCTTTACAACACAAGCATTAGGGCGTGGCTTATGGGTCCAGAGGCTTGTGAGTTTTTCCGGCGCAACAATTGGTGAGTGACCCTTCAAAGTGAAAAGATTTTTATTCCTGATGAGGAGGATGTTACTAAATGACAATATAACAAACAGAGATAACAGCCGTTTTTGAATTGACGGACACGAGGTCAGCCGTCCAGGAAATGATAACATAACATTGCTCTAGATGAGACACAGCTGTCGTGATGTAAGATCAAAAAAATATGAAACAGTTTCTCAAGTAATTCGTTCGAAAAAAAGAGATAGACGAAGGTTCAGAAACACTGCATTCATTGCGATGTATCGGAGAAAGTATTTGCCACGAGTATTAACTATTGACCAGATATGAAAACATACGGTCAGTTACTCAGTCAGTCAGTCAGTCAGTTAGTCAGTTACAGCTGCCGTGAAAACCGGTCGATTCACCATTGCAACACGAGATCGCGATGTGATTTGCAGTTTAAAATCTTCACAACACAGACATCATCAGTCAGTCTGTCATGACCCGAGGGTTATTATAACTTGTTCTACTTTTATAAGAACAAGAACAGTGTCCAAGCAATCCATGGTCCATGCAACAAAAGTGAGAAAGAATGTAAGGTTTATTCGGACAACTATTTAATCTGCTGGCGTTGATTAAATACAATTACATTTAACTTAGCAAACTTAAGTTATTAAATTTTGCGCAAATGAGTATTCGAAAGTATTCTTTTTTTATATAAATTGGAAACTTGATTGAATACGTGCAAATATTATTCGGGTATACTAAAATGTAATAGTTATAATAAAAATAATAGTATATATATAATAGTTTATAAATAATAATAGTTTTAGTAATTTTACGTATATAATATTTTTAATAATTCTAATAATAGTTTATAAATGATAATAATTTTAGTAGTTTCATCTATTCAATATTTTTATTAACTGTAATAATAGTTTATAAATGATAATAATTTTAGTAGTTTTATTTATATAATATTTTTAATAGTTATAATAATAGTTCTATATAGTAGTTGCAATAGCTTTGACAGGGGCCATCCACAGTACAACGTGACTGCAGTGATCGGAAATAAACTTTGACGAAGATGCAAATTGAAAATATCGGGAAAGAGGTGTATATTTCATGGTTTGTAAAATGAAGCTTAGGGGCAGTGCGCCCTCTATTGAAGCCAAGGGAGTAAGCATGCGCTGATAGGTCCAACACATATTTTGACTGCAAAAAATTATGTGTGTGTTCAATCACGTCCGGAAATTTCCGGGCTATCTGCAAAAAAAAATTTGCACCCACAACGGCGACTTACGTAATGACACCGCAACTTTTACCTTGGCCAAACAACACACGCACTGCATCACTGCCGCCCCCCTCACAAAACCAATGATAACGTTCGACCTGGGCCGTAATAATCCGCAGGGAAAGACGATAATTCATTTAGGGGAAATCTCTCATTCAGTTGACCCAACGATGAGAATGAGTTACAAATTGTGCATGTGTACTAGTATAATTCAGGCGATTCGATTAGCAATGAACTTTTCTTTCTGGTGATATCACACTTTCATCCTTACACTACGCACATTATCTTCAACAGATTGGCCGAACTCAGCCGAACTCAGCCGGCCGAACTCAGCCGGCTCATAATAACTCCGACCTCCAAGGACATTTTGATAAAGCGACCGTCGCCTGGACGTCTATTGTTCTGCAGGATATTGCAGACGTAATAACGACTGCCGAGTTATTAATAAGCTGTGGATCGTTTCTTATCCGCGACATATCCTTGTCGGTAGTATTTCCTGATAAGGCGGTCCTTCGCGAAGAAGAGGCGAGAAACTTCAGCTGTACGAAAGTGAAAATCGTCTTCGTGTAAATTCACCAGACTAGACACCTTCGCACACGCAGTTTCAGGAGGTTTAGATGTGACGTCGCGTTTCAGCGTCGCTCTTTGAAATTACTATTTAAATACTGCTGAGAGCAGAAAGGTTTCTCGAAGCCAGAAACCTTTGCTTCGAGTCAGTTGAGTTATTATTCGCCAGGAGTTTATTTTAATCAGAAGATTTTTCCATTATTGCCGGCAAAATGGGCGTAAAAGAAGCCAAAGAGTCTGCGGTAAGTCCGATAAAAAAAACAGATAAATATTTAATATTTATTTTCTTTGGTTTTTTTTATGTGTCAGGGTTTTACGAAATCATTGGCGTTTGCCATCTTTACGTCCGCTTTCGGGTCGTCCTTCCTGTTCGGCTACAATTTGGGCGTGATGAACTCACCGCAAACGGTATTGATTGTTTCATTTTGAAATTTTGTTTATAAAAAAATATTTAAAAAAGTGTCAAGTTGAGTACGTGTATTCGGTCTTTAGATTCTTGGTTTATGGGTGCGTGAGATCAATTGCACTCGGAATGGAGGGACGCCCAGCCAGGTGGAAGGCGAGAGCACCGATGTGTCATGCAGCAAACTGGACGTCAACGGGGAGGGGAAAATGTTTGAGAATTCCGGTCTGAACACGATTTGGGTGTTGATCAACAGTATGTTTGCGGCGGGCGCCTTGGTTGGGGCTCTCTTAACCTCCGTCCTAGTCGGACGTTTCGGACGGTGAGTTGCACCAGAATATCTGTAAGGGTGCTGTAATAAAATGCGTTAATCTCAGCCTAATTTAAAGCAAACTTCAATTCGTTTTGAATAAGAACTAAAACTTTCCAGCGAAGTATTTCTTAAATAATACCAAATATGATTCATGTTTTCTGGCTATTTAATTTCAATTATATAAAGAAATAACTCAATTAAAATTTAAAATTAAATTAAATGGGCAGTAATTTGAATAAAATTTTAACATGTTAGACGATTGTGTGCGTATTTGAAAGTTAAATCATAAATTAAACTGTTAATTATTTGTTCTCATTTTCCGACAGAAAAGGAACACTTTTCTGGAACAGTATTACTGGGATAATATCGGCAGCCTGTTTGGGACTAGCGTCCACCGCAGGAAGCTACGAATTGTTGATCGTCGGTCGTCTAATTGCCGGCCTGAACGCAGGTTCGATAAAACAATGAATTTATTTTATTTTATTCCATTATATTATATGTTATATTATATTTTTAGCTCAACAAATCAAATTTCGATTAACTTGCAGGTGTAAATTCCGGAATTCCACCTTTGTACTTCACGGAAATCGCGCCGGCCAGTCTGCGGGGTGCCCTCGGCAGTGTTCATCAGCTTTTCATTACCATCGCCATCTGGACATCGCAGATCCTGGGCATGCCCTACATCTTAGGAACGTCCACGTTGTGGCCGATTTTGGTGGCATTGAGTGCCGTCCCGGCGGTCTATCAGATGATTGCGCTGCCGTTTTGCCCGGAGAGCCCCAAGTTTTTGTTCGAAAAAAGTGGCGAACAAGCTGCCCGGAAAGGTACAGTCATGGCGGTCGATTTAGACAAAAAAATCAGCACTGTTGCAACCATAGATGAACTGCATTCTTTTGTGCGTTTGTAAATTTGTTTCTTCGCTCATTACTACGTTTTTTCGTTCGTGCTTTATTCTTTATTTCTTCGTTCCTGCGTGCGTGCGGGCGTTCGTTCATTCTTTCGTTCATCCCTTCATTCCTTCGTCCCTTCGTCCCTTCGTTCCTTTATTCATTCCCTGCTTCGTTCGTAGTTCATTTCTTAGTTCACTCGTTCATTCATTTGTTCGCTCGTCATTTAATTGTTCGTGCATTTGTTCGTTTTTGTTCGTTCGTTCGTAGATAGGTTACCTTTTTGGAAAGCAATCTGCCAATCTTCATCCATTAGTTCGTTCCTTCATTTGTTCGTTCCGTCGTTAATGCATTTGTTTGTTCTTTCGTTCTATGACGGGAGAAAGTTCCGAAAATCCATCTTTTTTGTCCGAAAATAACTGTACGAGAAAAGATTTAATATCGATCGCTGGCTCGATAGAAATGATCGGGCGAATGACAGGGCTGTGAAAACTTAAGAAGTCACATGAGCAGCACAACTCATTATATATCTTCTTACAGCGTTGGAAAAGCTTCGGAATACCACCGAGGTCGACGATGAACTCAAGGAACTGCGCGACGAATACGAAGCGTCCAAAGACTTGCCCACCGTGTCAATCCCTTCGCTCTTCAGGGATCCGTTTCTCCGGAAGGTCACTCTGATTGCTGCCGGTCTGATGGTCTGCCAACAACTATCCGGTATCGATGCGGTACGAAAACAAAACGAATGGAATTTGAAGCGGTTAGCGCTAACTTGGAACATTATTCAAGTGCCGAATTCAGAATCAGTTCAAACTATTTTTTGTATTTAGACTTACATCAGTGATGAATATAAAAGTTTATTTCGTCGGTCAAATCGGATAAAGTTTTTTGTCGGGATATTTTTAAGTTGAAACACACAGAGAGATTCCATTTTCCTTCATTCTCGCTATAAAAGTGATGGTCTATAGTACTAAATTAAAAACTATTGTTTTGACAGCGTTCCATTTTAAATTCGATTTCGAGTCCACTGGCATCACAGAAATATTTTCGGAGATCAGGGGGCGGAGTTCTCGGTATCATTTGAAAAGGACCGATAATTCCAGCGAATCCCAGTTTTGTGCAATAGCTCCGCCCCCTGACCTCAGACTTTTCTTTGGCTGATGTTCATCGACTCGAAAATAAATTTGAAATGAGAAATTGGCAAAAAAATCATATTTAATTTAGTTATCAAAATCACCATTTTTGCAGTGAAAATGAATGAAAATGGAATATTCCAATGTTTTCCCAACTTTCCAAAAAACTGTGCCAGGCTTTACCGGCAAAATGAATCAATAATTTTATCACAATAGGCCAAAATAAAATTTTTTTATAATGATTCCAAGTTTGGCACTTGAATAATGCGCCAACTAAGCAAAATCGTGGTAAACTGCGTTCAAATATTAATATTAATTTCAGGTCATGTTCTACTCCACCTCGATTTTCCGCTCGGCTGGTCTGTCCGCTACAACCGCCATGTTTGCAACCATTGGTATGGGAGCCGTGAACGTGGGGATGACATTCGTGTCCGTTGTCTTGGTGGAGAAGGCCGGCAGACGGACACTGCTCCTGGTTGGATACTGCGGGATGTCGCTCTTCATTGCGCTGCTCACCATATCTAATCTCCTTTACGTAAGTTCCAACAAGTCAAACTAATATATAATATGTCATTATTTTATTTAACACTTAGTATAAATATATAAGAACATTTTTCCGATTAATTCTATATTACTCTTCGTTCATTTGTTATTTATTATGTTTATTAACTTATAACTTAATTATATTTTGCAATTCTTACAACTTATTTATGTTATGCATATGATATGATGTGATATCTTTTCCAAATATGATAAAATACACGGTATGGCAACACATTTTTACTTTTGGTTTTGAATTTAATTTAATTTGATATCAATATGTATTTGCATTTAGAGCGCCGGAACTCCTGGCCCTGAATTCTCCGGCACCCCCAACTCCTTCGCCTTTGCTGCGTTTACCAGCATGATCTGCGTCATCGCCTTCGTCATTATGTTTGCCACCGGGCCCGGTATGTCCAGTCTACAACGCATCACACCATTTACATTTTTTTATTAAATATTCCAATTTTAAATAATCAAATGATTGTTTTTAGGATCGATTCCCTGGTTCTTGGTGGCGGAACTCTTCGAGCAGGGCGCGCGACCGGCTGCAACAACGGTCGCGGTCGGAACGAACCGCTTCTGCAGTTTAATCATCACTCTGACCTTCCCCCTTGTTCAAGTATGCAAATACCCATACCCCATGACGTTCCCCACGTGACTATCCCATGACGTTCACTACGTGACTATCCCATGACGTTCCCCACGTGACTATCCCATGAAGTTTGCCACGTGACTATCCCATGACTTTTCCCACGTGACTGTCTCATGACTTTTCCCACGTGACTGTCCCATGACTTTTCCCATATGACTGTCCCATGACGTTTACCACTTGACTGTCCCATGACGTTTCCCACGTGACTGTCCTATGACGTTCCCCACGTGACAGATCCTCCCGTGTGTACATTAAAACGTGTCTTAATGGCTTTAGGTGGCGTTGGGCGAGTACACCTTCCTCATCTTCGTCGTCCTGCTGGTGTCGTTCATCTTTTTCACCCACATCTTTGTCATCGAGACCAAGGGCAAGTCAACGGAGCAGATTCAACGGGAACTCCGTGGGGACAAGTACCAGTCAGCTGTCTATCCCACCAACGGCGCCATCGCGCTGACAAAAATTTAAAATGGATTATATGTTCCCGGAAAATCGCTTCCAAATTTGCCTTATTCGTTGCTTCCTTTACTGCTTTTCTGGAAGATAATTCGCTTCGAATTTAAAAACCTTGTGTATATATTTATACTTGATTCCAGACGAGTCCAGAGGCAATGCGTCGTGTGGTGCGAAATTGTCTGATCACACTTTGTGCAACCCGCCTCCATGCTAATCAATTTGGTATTCGTCTACACAGAGTCTTGGTCCCTGTGTACTTTCTCCCTCGTAATTGCCAGAGAACAATGACAAATACCTGTCAGATAAGATAGAATTGAGACAGCCATCTGATTAGATTCCAGACAACTCGTCTGCAGTGCGAGCTGTGTGCCTGTTTTATCCTGATTCTAAATGTGGCGTACCTTACTGAGCCATCGTAACAGAAACAGTCAGGCGTGTATACAGTATAACATTGGAGCATTTCGTAGTAGCCACTGTAATTTCTTCCAGAATCCGCCTATTTCGATATCTGGTCTCGTTTGATGTAACACTAATAACTGCGAGATGAAGGATCCAAAAGGAACCGGAACCAGTCAGGTAAGATTTCTCTGGTATCTAGTGTTTGACATGTGCTTCGTAACAAAATGAGACATCCAAACTTCCAAAATGAGACAATGTTGCTATAAAAAGCTATTTTTGGGCACAAAGAAGTATACTTCTTCTGAAAGTTAATAACAAATTATATGGAGGAGCAATCGACACTTTTTTACCTCAATATTAATTGCTAACGACTTTTTGGAGAAAATTCAGCTTAAGTTTACTACCAATACTATTTAGCGAGTAGCTGCAACATACGAGGTTCACACAAAAGATCTACCAGGGGAGTGGTTAGTGTTTCAAATGTAAATCTGAGTAAAGCTCGTCCAGCCGAAATTATAATAAATAATTACAAGTTATGGAGGAGGTGTACAACTGCAACTTTTTTACGACAGTATAAGTTGCTTACGACTTTTTTCAATTTCAACTTTAATTTCAATTTTAACCCATACTATTTAGTTCGTAAAGGTAACATAGGGTTAGCACGACAGACCAAATACAAGGAAAGGTAAGAGTAACGCTCGTTCAGACTTCAGACGGCGTTCGTGAGCGAAGGGACAATCAATTGTAGCATTCGACATATGTTGCAGATGTTCTTGTACCTTTTTTTGCAGAGCGCAAAACCAACTTTATGGCTGGCATTTTCAGTCTTCTCTGCGGCCTTCGGATCGTCCTTCCTGTTTGGTTATAACATTGGAGTTATGAATGCCCCTCAAAATGTAAGTAGAAAAAACGAGTTTTTTCCTTCTTCCCTGCTCCTTTTGCGTCTCTTTGAGTTTTTCCGGCCCATTTGTATCCGTTTGTATTCAAAGTTTCCCAAATGAACAACTGCCAAGTGACTGTCTTGGGTACAGATTATTGGACTGTGGATTCGGCGAACCAAGTGCATCAGTAATGGCGGCACGCCTGAACCTGACGATGGCACGGGCGAGGCGTTGTGGTGTAGGAAACTCAACGAACAAGACGAGGCAGAGATGTTCGTAAAAAATGTAGAGCTCAACACGCTGTGGGCGATGATTAATGCCTTCATTCCGGGTGGCGCCATCCTTGGAGCCGTGGCTAGCTCGTTCATCGTCGGCCGTTTCGGACCGTAAGTCCTCGGAGGGAAGCCGGTCTTTCCATTAATGAGACGTAAGACCTAAACAACAAATTTGTATACTTTTCGTTAATTTCCATAATTTTTTATTACTTTATGGCTTTTAAAAGTTACACATTTTTTAAGGGTATAAAGCTTGTACCAATTTCTTCCTCGCTTGAATTTCAATAGATCTCAGAGAGAGAGAGAGAGAGAGAGAGAGCTCAAGGTCTTTTTCTCAATCCATTAAACTTGAACTCCTCGACGTATTAAACCAATCGGCATAATAGTGCCCCACTTTGATTAGCGTGGCGTATATGTAGTAGACTACAAGTCCCCCCCCCTCCTTTCCTCTTTTTGTTCCCTCCTTTTTCTAAAAAGATTAAACTCTAAATATTGGACATTGCCCTAGCGAGTGCGAAGTGAAAATCCAAAACGCTCTTCATTCTTTATTCCCATGGTTATGGCCACACCTTTTATTTGACTAATGTCCAAATTTCAAGGTTTTTATACAGGAAAATTGAGGAACAATTGGGCTTTCCAAAATTATAAAATATGTTAAGATGGCTCAAGGGGGCCTTGATCAACACTTATAAAAGCAACAGGGAACAAAAAGGGAAAGGGAAAGGGGAGGGGGACTTGTAGCCTAAGCCCGTTTAGAGTCCTAGAGTCCTTACAAGTCGAACCAGAAACTCTCATGGTGGGACGGGACGAGGGGCGGGAAAAGGAGCAAAATGCATTTTTTTGAAAACTGCGTTTTACAAACAATAGAACGAATTTTGGGTTCAACTTTCAAAATATGTTTTTTGCCCCATTTTCCACCCCGGCCCTACCATGAGGGGTCCTGGTTCCGGTTTGCAAGGACTCTAAACGGACCTAGGCTACAACTCCTCAAACGAGCCCGAGGGGGAGGGAGGGAGGGAAGGGATTATTACTCGGTGAAGAGATAGTAGATTTCGAAGATGAGGCTGAGTGGTTAGGGAGAGGGTCTTAATATATTAGTGGAGGACTATTGCGTCCCCATTATTCTGGCTAGTTATAATATATATATAGTATTATGGGAGTTATATTATAAATAGCTCCGCAGATCTTGAATTTTTTATTGTTTTCCTCTGTAGAAAGAGGAGCATGATTATGAACAATACCCTGGCCCTTCTTTCGGCAATCCTGACATCTCTCGCCATGACGGCCGGCTCGGTGGAAATGCTCATCATCGGTCGGTTCTTTGCGGGTGTTAATTCCGGTACGAAAACGGTTGCACATGTACTGACAAAACGGAAAGTCAGCAGTTAGAAGGAATTCGCCTTTCCAACAGCAAGAGTCATTCCACCGTTCTTAAGGTATAAGTGCTGGAGTGACCCCGACATACCTCAACGAGATTTCCCCGCCCAGCCTGCGCGGAGCCATCGGCAGTGTCCATCAGTTGTCCATCGTGACCGCCATTTGGGTCTCGCAAATTCTCGGCTTGCCCTCCATCCTGGGAACGAGTGAACTATGGCCAATTCTTCTTGGCTTGGCGGCAGTTCCGGCCGTTTACCAGCTCGTGACCTTGCCCATTTGTCCCGACAGTCCAAAGTACTTATATTTCAATCGACAAGACCGCGAAGGAGCTGAACAAGGTACTGTCATATTCAGACTAATCCGTAACAGTCTCATCTCACTCTATCGACCGAGACAATTGGTGAGCACTTAGACACTTAGGTGGATTATTTATATCAAATGTTGAGTTTAAATTAAATTTCAAAATTGGTTCATGATCGCCATTTAATTTAAATTAATATTAATAAACATTTAAATTAACACTTAAATTAACTTAACTATTGTTATATTTTAAGTATTATTATTCACTTTTGAACTATTTTTATATTTAAACCAACATTTAAATTAATTTAAATATTGTTATATTTTTAAGAACTTTAGTTAAATTTACATATCTAAATCATGTTTGAAAAAAAACTTATTGATCGTAAAAGTAAAACATGAGCCCTTCACGGGAAAGTAGTTTTACAGTAAATGTGAAGTTCAATTCGGGAAGCTTAACCGACAGGCAAGTTAGTTAATGGGCAGAGGAGTTTTCGGCAGGGACGTTTGAACCCGGATTGGTCTTTTGTAGCAATCAAAAAGCTGCAAGGAAGCACGAATGTAGCGACCGAAATAGCTCTTATCAAGGAGGAGTACGACAAAGTCAAAGACGAACCAAAAGTGACGATTGGCGATCTCTTTTCCGATCCGTTTCTGCGTCGCATTCTGTTTATCACACTTATGATGATGATTTTCCAAAACTTTTCCGGAATTGATGCGGTACGATTACAAGATTATTCTTTCTGAGAATAGTCAAAATCCTCAAGGTCACGGTTCTAGGTGATGTTCTACTCGACGGCCATATTCCGGTCCGCCGGATTGACCGGGGACACGGCCCTCTACGCGACCATCGGAGTGGGCGCGGTCAACGTCACCATGACCACAATTGCACTGTTCCTGGTGGAGAGAGCCGGACGGAGACTTCTCATGCTGATCGGATTCAGCGGAATGGTCCTCTTCTTGATTTCGTTGACCATTTCTTTATTACTTTTCGTAAGTCAGACAGGGATATCTCGGTTTTGTCCATTTATCATATTTTCACCGACTGGATGCATCAATTATAATGTGCAGAAAAGTGGAAATCCGGGAGCTGAGTTCCCCAACACGGCAAACACGTACGCGGGCGCGGCTTACGCCAGCATGGTCAGCGTCTTTAGTTACGTCATCTTGTTCGCTTCCGGTCCAGGTAAGAACACAAAATCTGCTGTGAGTCCCACAAATAAGCAGCTGTTAATTAACTAGCACATTTCGTGAAAAAACAATTTGAGGTCGTTGAGGCTCAAGGATTTGAATAAAACTATGGCTTCAAAAATTGGAAGGCTTCTCAATGCTTTTTTCCTCTCGATAAGGTAGTAAACAACGCATACCCTGGCGAAAAAAATGACAGTAATTCAAACCTTAATTGAAATTCTTTATGGTTCTCGAAGCGGTACCACGGTAATTTACAATTGGGCGATCTGTTATTTGTCTATGCCAAAAGGAATCCATAATTGCATCCCGAATTTGGATGCAGCTACAATTATGGACTGAGTTGCACTTGGCTGAACCATGGCCAGTGTTCCCCGAATGATCCTTCTTTGATCACAAAATGATTCGTATCAGACCAATCGGCCTTTAGGGGTGAGAAAAAAATGGAAGAAAATAATCGTCTGGGAATTTAATTGTCCATATTCTCACTTGAGACAGAGCTCATGCCGCTGAGGTAACAGGGATTCAGAATAATTGGAGCAATGAAATTCCCAATGAGGAAGATACTTTTGACTACCAAAACGACAGACCAGTGATCAATTGGCACTGTACTCGTCTTTTACCAACACTACGAGTATGTTTCAACTCTATGCTTAACAAGACTACTGAAATCGACAAGATTCTCTCCATTTCCAAACTTTTTAAACTTTGAGAAAACTTTTAAGTCCCATTAAATTAGTGCCATAAATGGTACTCCGTTTGATCGCCTTTTTACTTCAGGAACTAAAAATAGTTACGAGCTGCTTTGTTACGCACTACAGAACGGTCTTTAAAAAAATAAATGTCGCAGTTATCGATTGTGATTGTATTTCGGATAGTGTTTTTCGGGAGGGACAAATTTTTGCTTTTTCAGCTACATTCAAGTTTTGGATCTGCTAAATAATATTAATTTCCAATAGGGTCTCTGATATTTAAAGCAAACAATTTACGGCATATTTTCAACCATTTTTTGAGTCAAATATTTGCTCGGAAACAGTTCGATAGCGGAAGATAATTTGACGGCGTCTGGCTCTAATCATTAAAGGAGGTGAGATGACGGTAATGGTACATCGATGCTTTCATTGCCCCGACGAATATTTGCAGGTGCTATCCCATGGATTCTGATGTCGGAGTACTTTGCACAAGGACCTCGAGCGGCAGCTGCCGGATTGATTGCCGGTGCCAACCGTTTCAGCAGCTTGGTAGTTGCCTTGTCCTTCCCCTATTTGCAGGTTTGAGTCTTTTTATTGCGCGCATAAAACGGGAGCTTTGAGTTTACAAAATTATATTTTTGACTTGACATACAGGCTGCCATCGACGAATATTGCTTCATCATTTTTGCGGTACTCAATATGATAGCGATAGTATTTATTCTGATCTACATTGTGGAGACGAAGGGCAAGTCGACGGATCAAATCCAACATGACCTCCGGAGTAAAATGCGCGGCCAACCATCCCAGGAGAAAGAACTGGCAACATACGCTTCTTGAACTGCACCATCTTTGAGTCGATGCCTGTATGTCTGAAAAATACGTATTTAACATGACACCATTTTTAGCGGTAATGTTAGGTTGTATGCCGCTTTATTCGAACAGTTCCAAGACGTTCAAAGTACTCGATCCTAGTGACAACATAACAGAAGATAAAGAGAAGGCGAAGATCCTATAGATCGAGAGGTAAAAGAAGTGCCGCAAACACTTTATTGCTACTGCGGAGTGAAAACACAAATTAACTCAAAAGCAATTGTTTCGATCAACATTTCAACCAGCAGAAAGAGGACAAAAATCGACCGCCGAACCTACCGACTTATTACAGTATATCACAGTAGAATTAGATGTGGCTTTTAGTAGTTTTTAAAACTTCTAGGTCATACGAAAAAGAAGACAAATCGGTCGACTTGCCCGATTCGACTGATATAAGTATATATATTTAATAGTGCAGAGGAAATTGTTTTCCTATGGCTATCTGTCTGTCTGTCTGTCTGTTTATGTCTGTCTATGTCTGTCTGTCTGCCTGTTTATCTGTCAGTCAGTCTGTCTGTTTGTTTATCTATGTTTGTTTGTCTGTCTGTCTGTTTGTCTGTCTGTCTGGCTGGCTGCCTGGCTGCCTGGCTGGCTGTCTGTCTATCTGTTTGTTTATGTCTGTCTGATTCTATGTGTTGGCCTGTCTGTTAATACTCGAGGGGTTCAAGTCTCGTGAAGGAACTTTGCTAATTCACCAGTGAGTGCCTGGTCGACGTGCCACGTTGTAAAAAACATGCAGTTTCCCGTTGTCCGGACAATTGTATCTACTTATTTAGTAAGCGAATTTATTCCACTCTGGCTCGCCAGAAAGTTGAGCCGCAGAGTGGTGCGATTATCTCCAGGTTAGCCGGGCAGAGAACAATATACCCTCCCTGTGAACGCCAAAAGGAGAATCAACAACCGCTATCAAAAAAGTTATACTGCAACAAACTGGGAAGAATTGTGTGTATGTGTCAGTCCAGGTCGCGCGCGCTTTTCCCCATAACTAACTGCATGGACAAAGCATGCCGGAGCGTGTGCTTGTCCGAATAATAACTTGGTAATTCTGCCTCGCAGCAATTTACTTTTTCATTGTATCTCTATAATAGTGTACAGTATTTGTCTTGACCGATTGTTTGCGGCAGTGAGCGTCATTCTGTCTTAGTGTTTGTTCTCTTCGAACTGACTCCGCCCCTTGGCTTTTGTTTGCTTCCAGGGGCGTCAACTGAGCACTCGCGTGCAAACAGTACAAAGGAAACTCAAGGCTCGCATTTTTTTCATTAATAATCTAGAAGCTGAGTCACTGCAGTTTCGTATCTTTAATCATGTACACTGCGTTGCACCTCTTAACTTCGTCAGGTTTAGCTCTTGATCGGGACTGTGAAATTAAAACAGAGGTGGCGGTTGCGTAATGAAATTACAGCCCCATCCGACGGAACCTCGTTACACTTCTGTGCTCATCAACAACGAGGTAGTTCCAAGGGTCCCCCTGTTCAGCAGCATGGTATGTTGATACGCCTTAATTGCAGTGCCATCTCTTGAAGCCAGTCTTCAACCATTTAAATTATTTTTTAATCATACAAAATTTTTTATCAACTGTAAAAATATTCTTTTTATTTGTTCTATTTAATTTTGATTTTCAATTTTAATTTTCAAGGTGTATTTTTTGGGACGAGAAACATGTGGATTTCTTTACAAACCTTGCTCCTCAATTATCAGTCATTTTTTGTCAGAAAACAAATCCAAAAACATTGTGTTTCTTTTTTATTTCCTTTTGATTTCTTTATATTTAATATTTTTTAAATTTATATTTCAATTTTCGATTTTTATTTAAAAGATGTACTTCATGTTTCTTTTTTATTTCTTTTTATTTAATTTTAATTTTTGTTTTCTTTTGTTTCCTATTTCTATTTTCAATTTTTAATTAAAATATGTACTTTGTATTTATTTTTTTATTTCCTTTTAATTTCTTTATGTTTAATTTTAATTTTAATTTTAAATTTTGTTTTTATTTCAATGTTTAATTTTTAGTTAAAAAATGTACTTTTTGGGACGAAAAAAATGCGGCCTCCCTCTACAAATTCTGCTTCTCAGTTATTTAAAATAAAACTTGACATGGATTTCCTTCGCATTTTGCAGAGTTCAAAACCGACTGCATGGCTGGCGTTTTCGGTGTTTTCCGCGGTCTTCGGATCGTCCTTCCTGTTTGGTTACAATATCGGCGTGTTGAATGCCCCTCAAAACGTTAGACTTTTCCTGTCAGCAGTTTTGCTCCTTTTTTGGCAATCTATATAAAAACGGTCATCAAAATAAATTGTTTGTCAATTTTTGTGGGCAGATTATCGGACTGTGGATTCGGCGAACCAGGTGTATGGGAAAGGGCGGCATCCCTGATTCCGAAGAGGGCATGAGCAAGCACTTGTGGTGTGAGAAATTGAACAAGCAGGGCGAGACCAACATGTTCGCTGACAACGGGGAACTCAACACATTGTGGGCGTTGATTAATGCCTTCATTCCGGGTGGTGCCATCCTTGGAGCCCTGGCCAGCTCGTTCCTCGTCGGACGCTTTGGACCGTAAGTCCCAGGAGGGAAGCATGTTCTTTCACTAATGAGACGTAGGACCAAAAAACATTCTAGCGATTTTGTTGTAAAAAAAATTTGCCAATCTCCTTAATTTTTTAATTCAGTTTGTTACTTTTCATGCTATTCATACTTTTCGTTAATTTTCATAACTTTTTATTACTTTATTGCTTTTCAAAATTTGCTTTCATTGCTATTGCTTTGCTTGGGGCCCTGGCCAGCTCGTTCCTGCTCAGACGCTCTGGACCGTAAGAATGCCATGCTTACAAATGGACACTATTATTTTCGTTCGATCATTTTTGAAACAATAAAAAAATGTGTCAGGTTTAGTGAAGAAATATTAAGAGGTGCATGGAGAGTCCCTATCCAACGTGTTCTGCATTATGAAACATGCACTGACTTTTTCCAGCATAACCCAGCAGCCGAGACTTTTTATATACGTTTTTACTGATGCCAATTGATTACAAGTTTAAATTTAATCTGTAGAGCGTCAAAATGTACTTCAAAAGAAAATGTCTTTCTATTTCTAACTTATCAGTTTATCATGCTGTTGAGCGTAATAATATCTGAAGTTATACCAAGTATTTATTATCAAAAAATGTGGTAGTTCCTAATTCGCATTTTTGTTTACAGTCAATCCAGTTCCTAAAAACACTAGTTGCAGGGCTAAATTACGGGTGAAATTTTTTTTTGTGATAGTTAAAAAATTTTGATTCAAAATTACACAATATGGTTAAGCAAACTTTCCTTGGGGGCTCGGAAGCTTAGTGCAAATTCTGAATTTAGTCTGCAGAGGTCTAATGCCTGATCTTGTGTACAAATGTACATTATATGTGGAATGTCCGAAGCAGAAGACCTGCAATACGTACAAAAATTTGATATTTGCATATTAAATGTTTTGTCCAATTAAAATTTTTTGTACATTAAATGTTTTGTCCAATTAAAATGTTTTGTACATTAAATGTTTTGTCATTTGCTTTCATTTCTAGAAAAATGAGTTTGATCCTGAACAATGTGCTGGCTGTCACAGCAGCAATCCTTACGTCCCTCTCAATGATTGCCGGATCAGTGGAGATGCTCATTATCGGCCGTTTCTTTGCCGGTGTAAATTCAGGTAGAAATAAATGAGTTAAAATGAGTTAATTTCGTTTGTCCCCGGTAAATACCAGTACATGTAACGACCCATTCCCCCAAATGTTCTAGGTATCAGTGCCGGTGTGACCCCCACGTATCTCAACGAAATATCTCCACCCAACCTGCGTGGAGCCATCGGAAGTACTCATCCACTGTCCATTATGACCGCCATTTGGATCTCGCAAATTTTTGGCCTGCCTTTTGTCCTGGGCACGAGCGAACGATGGCCGATTCTTCTTGCCTTGGCCGCAATTCCGGCTCTCTTTCAGCTGGTGACCTTGCCTCTCTGTCCGGACAGTCCTAAGTACTTGTATTTCAGTCGGCAAGACCGTGAAGGCGCACAAAATGGTAGGTTGTCCCTGTAAGCACGAACCCATTGAGGAAGCTCCTGAAAATTTCATTTAGATGAGAACTAACGATCAAGCCAAATTTAATTTATTCCGTTACATTTTTTAAAAATTAATGTCTGACAATGTTATGATAATGTTGTGAGATTTTTTTATGTTATGTTGTGACAATGTTGTGATAATGTTGTGAGATTACAATCACCTTGTCTTTTTCAGCAATCCGAAAGTTTCAGGGGAATGCGAAGATCCTCACAGAAATGACTCTCATGGAAGAGGAGTATAATCACGTCAAAGACAAACCCAAAGTGACTATTGGCGATCTCTTATCCGATCCCTTTCTCCGTCGGACCCTTTTTATAATGCTGGCTCTTATGGTTTTCCAAATGTTTTCCGGACTCGATGCGGTACGTATCGATAAATATTATTGAAATTTAGCCTAACATATCGGTCAAAGCAGATTTGAGATGGCACAAGACTAAACAAAACTGGAGAAATTAAACTAAAAAACATTAAATTTAAAAAATTTAATTTGATTAACATGAAACTAAAAGTTTCAGTTACAAAAAAAATTTAAAGAAATAATGGTCAATGATTTTTAGCTGAGTACAAACACTGCCGCACGTAACATAACATAACATAATATAATTGACATAATTAACATAACAAGTAACATAATTAATTACTGTAATTAGTTTTCCTCATCCGATATCTTCCCTCAATGTAATATTTTGCAGGTTATGTTCTACTCGACAGCCATTTTCAGATCCGCGGGATTGGTCGGCGACACGGCCCTCTACGCGACCATCGGAGTGGGCGCGGTCAACGTCACCATGACCACAATTGCGCTGTTCCTGGTGGAGAAAGTCGGACGGCGGGTCCTATTGCTGATCGGTTTCAGCGGGATAATCCTCTTTTTAATTCTGCTTACCATTTCTCTGTGCCTGTTTGTAAGTCCAACAAGAAAATCTCTCACACGCAGACATTGTAATTTTAAAACGGGCTTGGATTGAATCAATTCTCAAAATCCTTTCCAGAAAAGTGGAGACCCAGGGCCGGAGTTCCCCAACGCAGCGAACACATACGCAGGCGCGGCCTACGCCAGCATGGTCAGCATTTTTGGCTTCATCATTATGTTCGCTTCCGGACCAAGTAAGTAAAAGTGTTGTGAAGGATAAATTAAAAAATTTGTTTTTTACTTTTTATGTTTATATTTACATTTCATTTTATATTTAATACATATTTATGTATTTATATAAATGTATCCACGCACTTATAATTGTTGTTTTTAGATTCCATTCCGTGGATATTGATGTCGGAATACTTTGTGCAAGGACCTCGAGCGGCAGCTGCCGGCTTGATTGCCGGCGCCAACCGTTTCAGCAGCTTGGTCGTCACCTTGTCCTTCCCGTATTTGCAGGTCTGAATGTCTTCAGCTTGCGCACTAAATTTTCATCTTTGTTTTACGACGGTTTGCTTTGTACGCGATATACAGGCTGCTATAGGCGAATACTGCTTCATCATTTTTGGCGTACTCAATGTGATGGCTGTAGCGTTTATCGCGATCTACATTGTGGAGACCAAAGGCAAGTCGACGGATCAAATTCAGCGAGACCTCCGGAACAAAATGCGCAGTCAACCGATCTCGGAAAAAAGACTGAAAATCTCCTCGTCTTGAGCTACATCGCTTGATGTGTCACAATAATTGAGGCTCTTAGCGATAGGATGTATTGAAAACATGTTGGTTTGGATGTTGCCCTACTCATATTTCCCATGGTATACCGTACTATCTGTTTTCTAACGTCATCAATTTTCGATCTATCTATCAAAAGGTAGACAGACAGATAGACAGAGAGAGAGAGAGACATACAGAGAGACATAGACAGCAGATAGACAGACAGACAGACAGACAGGCACACAGGCACACAGGCACACCAACAGACAGGTACACAGACAGGCAGACAAACAAACCAACAGGTCGAGCAACAAGTAGACAAATCAACAGACACATAGGCAGTCAGACTGTCAGACAAATCGACAGTCAGACAGGTTGATAGGCAAGTAAGCAGTCAGATACACAGACAGCCAGACAGACCCTTTTCGTTCTGAGGAGGGCCGGAAGATCGAGCGTTGTTAGGATGGTCACGGAAACCAAACACCAAAGTATGGCGGACGCAGTAAATTATACTTCTGGTATTGAACTGCGCAAGTGCAAGAGGTTAATCGTGTGGACAGGGGCAGTCTCTTACAACAGAGATCTGCTAATCGTTTGGAAAGGTTTAAATTGCCATTGAAAAACTTGTACTCGCTAAATCGTCGACCGGTTTGACAGAATTAGGATTTGTGACTGGCAAATGGCAATAAGCGCGGAACCATAGTTACACTTTCGTTCTTGAAGTGGTTTCCAGTAAAGAACTTGAAATCGATACCTCCCTGGTGAATGCATCTTTATTTTCTGCTTGGCACTGGGCATTGAACTATATAAAATGCTCAATAATAATGATGCAAGCGCAATGTAAGAGAGGAGTCACAAACAGGTATCGTATTTGCATGGAACAATGGCGGAACTGACACCGGTCAAACCTGAAATGCAGCGTAGTTCGAGGAATAATCCCGGATCAGGAAAATGCATGCCAAAAGATCAAAATCGCACAATAATGCGAGATCCCATTCGAATGGCCCACCAAAGCTGCAAACTGTATGGGGGAGTATGAGTAATAATCCTTCCATCATGACTGCTTCGGAAAATCCGTCTGCTATCAGGAAAGGCGCCAACTGGAACAGTTCAATCGAAGCTTCGAGGCAACTTCCATTGGTTGTTGGTGTATAACCGGTAAACATCGGATTAACCAGTGTCTCAGTTACATAGAGATGAGAGCGGTCTTTTCGCTCGAGTCACACTCAAAGCAATAGTTTTTAACAAAAGTCAGCAATTATACGAAATCCCCCATTGATGACGCATACCCGATTCAGAGCTGTCTGCTTGCTCAGCATGGATCCGCGCTTAAAAAGGCCGGATTCTAGCAGCCCAACGGAAATTATGTCAGTAGTATATTGAAAAAGTACTCAATTAGTTTTGCAAGCAGCAATTCCTTCTTCACAGGAAGATGAAGCACATTTTCTTAGTTTTCATGGTTGCGGCCGGTAAGTTTCCCCTATTTTGCAAGAAGCATTTTGGCAGTTGTAGTTTAGATACTTTGCACATCGGTTGCTTTCTCATTTGGTAGTTAACGGTCCGTTGTTTCTGCTGTGCGAGAGCATCACCATCAACCTCAGCGGAGCTGCATCAGCCGCGGTCAAAGCCGGCGGTCGACCATCCGGCGCGCAGAAGCAGCAGGTCTTCGACCTCCTCAAGACCTTCGAGACCCACGCTGCTGCGCCGCGTAACGTCATCAATCCGAACAAATACATCCAGCACAACCTCAACGTCGCCGACGGGAAGACCGCCTTCGCGGACATGACCAGTGGGCCGACGGACGGCAGCAAAGTCAACACTGTTCGGGTCTTCCAGGTAGAATTTCTAATCCTATTTTTCAGTCACTTCTTTATTCTGCAGAAAGAAGATAGCTTACTCTGATTTACTTATCACGCAGTTGAAAAATAAACAAGATAGAAACTAGAAGACCTAATGTGGTACTCAATAGCACAGGTTTCAGTGCCGTGTGAGCCCGTTTTCATGTTAGAACAACATAAAAATGTTAAACTTTTTTTTTCAGGATCAAGATTTGGTCTTCACGCATAGCTACTACCTCGACGGACCATCCGGAAAAGAGACCGCCGGTTTCGATATTTTCCGCTTCGAAAAGGGCCAAATTGTGGAGCATTGGGATAACAGGCAAGATTTGGCGGAGAAGAATCCCAGCGGTCGCACCATGCTGGACGGACCGACCGCGGTCGCGGACCTGACCCTCACCAAGGCGAACAAGGACCTGGTGCGCGGGATGATGCAGAACATCCTGGTGGACGGGGCGTTGGACAACATTGGGGTGTACTTCAACTGCCTCAACTACCTGCAACACGATCCTGCCCTCGGAGATGGGTTGTTACCCTTCTACCGACAGATGGCGCTGGCCGCGGTGGACGGCTCCATGAAGTACACGAAGATCAGTAGGATCATGGGGGAGGGCAACTTCGTGCTGGTCGTGTCGGAGGGCGAGCAGGGTGGGCAGCTGGCCGCTTATTACGACCTCTTCCGCGTGGATAAGGGCAAGATTGCGGAGCATTGGAACACGATGGAGATCATCCCGGACAGTTCGGAATGGAAGAACACTAACGGGAAATTTTAAATCGACCGCTCATGCGGAACCACCTTCCACGGACTATTTTGAATATGCGTAAATTGTTAATTGTTAGCGTTAAAAATACAGATTTGATTTTTTCAGTAACCGAGGGTTTTTTATCCAATTTGAAAGAAATTGTTGAGAACACGACCTTATATTCTTCCGGGATTAAATTTATCCGCTTTTAGTACATATCAAGTCCGGCATCATTAACGTCTATGTCAAATCGAATGATATTTTACCGGAAATATATATTGAGATGAGAAGAGCAATCGAATCAGACTGGAAATTGAGGTGCACGCAACTTTTGAGAAATAGCTCGAAGCTTGTTCGCACTGGCTTCGAATTTGGAATGCATTTTTTAGGCATGCCAATTAAAACCAAGAAGTTTCAACTTCATGGCACACAACCTGAATTACCGTAAATAGGGGATGGTTAAACGAAATTATTATCAGAACAAAGCAGGCAAAAATATACCATTGCAATAGAGACCGAGCTGCGCATGAGTATGTAAATCGATTACAAGGGATCAATTACCAGTGCAACCCTTCGATCGTGACCAAACTTTTTTTCCGAATATCATGTCTCCTAACATAATTTTAAAAAGTATGACTTGCGGCAATGAGTTTCCTGTTTAACGGGGAGAAATTCGGAGACGATCTCAATTGGAGCACTTACATTGCAAATATTCATAAACGCTTGATTGAATGATTTATTGTGGCTCTTTTCGGCTTTCCTCAGGAACCCGGACAGGGAAACCTTTTCTTTTTATTTAAAATGTAAAATGAACGACTTGATTGATTTCTTAATGATTTCTTGTTGGTTTGAGGGAATAAACCAAATAATCTCCGTGATTGGTTATTATTCTCAGTTTATATTTTCGTTATTTCGCTGCAATAATTCAAAGTATTTTTTCTCTCGACCACATCGTGAAAATCAATTCTTCTGACGTTGTGGAGCTACTTTTGGAGGCTTATGTCGAATGGATAAAAAGTGATGTCATACTGTTTTTTGTTGATTCGAAGCAAAAAGCAATTAAAAGAGAAAGCTCTTCGTGGTTTAACTGTAACATTCAAGATCAAATGTTAATCATTCAATCAAGCGTTCGTGACTATTGCAATATACTTGCGCCCATTGAGATCTTCCCGTTGAACGGGGGAACTCTTTGCAGCGAGTCATATTTTTCAAAATTATTTTAAGAAACATGGTATTCAAGAAAAAAGTTTGGTCACCATCGAAGGGTTGCACTGGTAATTGATCCCTTGTTAATTGGATTCGGAGCTGGTGTATTGTACGATGATGAACAGTTCTATAATCATATTCCCAATGTATAAACTGTGGAATAATAATACTTTTCTTTACAAACATGCATACATGTTCAATGCAAGTTTTACACTGTGCCACTTCACAGTTTGTAATAATTTTACAGTAAAACATACTGAATTCCACTCACGCCCAATCAATTTTTCCGCTTCATTTATATATATTTATGCAACAGACGAAGCAACAAGGTACACCAGTATTACCTCCTTCTCCTCCTTCCCCTATTTCTGTGACGCAAAACCATTTATTCTGGCTCTCAACAAGACAGCATGAATAATCTTTTCTATTAACTTCATTTAAACGCCACGACTACCTTTGAAGAAACACACGTACGGCCACCACGGGGTTTCATCCTCATCCATCATCATCATTCTCTGTGATCTCTGCAAACAATCATTTTGTCATGTGTGATTGACCCATTAAATGTCACTCCAAAACTGCGACATAAATGTAAAGGTTTCATGCCCACCAAGGGACGACTGGATCTTTACTAACCGGACCAGGACGTGCATCATGTTCCTCGATTGTTCATCATGCAGCACTGTTTATAATCAGACGGATTTCAACGCCAATGATCAGGCAATTGCTAACTGCACCGCTCTGCCGCTACTTCAGCTCATCACAGCTCTGTTTGAAATTGTGGGCAACGCTGCTGTCCTAACTGTATCGGCCTTGAATTGCGCCACATAATGGACCCCTTTCAATGAGTGCGTCGTGAATCTCCGCATCGCACACTGTCTCCTGATCGTCATCGAGTTCCTCATGAACGTCATCAGCAGCTTCTACGGCAGTAGCTGAACCTTGGTTGAGTCATCAGCTAAAAACCGCCGAAATCAATTAAAATCGAAATCAAATTAAACCTTAGTGACTTCGGCCTAAGAATTAGTTCTCATACATATTTTACTAACTGTCTAATAAATTGCAGCAACTTTCAAATGCTAAATGAAAATCTAACTCAACCAAAACAAATGAGTCTTGCATAGTTTGAAAATAATGTTTTCTTAATTTATTGAATAATTTTGTGTTTGAAATTCATTTGATGATCAAGTTTTTATCGACAGTTACATTGTTGGGAATCATTCGGTCCAAACACGCGCTATTAATCGTTTGGACGCCTTTTTTCCCGGTCGCGACTAATTTTTGCTCCTGCTCGTGCGAGAAAATAATCTGATGGTCGACCCTTCGGGTGGCTGGCCCCGCACTTGCGAGTCGTGCGGCCGGACGGGATTCCAACCTTCAGGATGGGCACTTCACCGGAAAGGCCCCACTGGAAGAGCCGGTGTCTGCATCAAAGACGAAGTCTCCAACAAGTACGGGATCAGACCGAGTGACGTCGCCCCACCTGTGCCTGCCGCAACACATACAGCACCAAACACGGCCAACGACGGCGATCTCTCCACTCAGCTGCAGCGTCTTCGACAAGCCAACCGACTATTCGACCATGTCCCGAAGGCCGCCCGTCACGCTGCTGCAGAGTCTCTCACCAAAGTCCTGGCAGACACATGTAGCACCAACGACAACTCCAGCTGGGGGAAATTGCTTACCTTCCCCTACCTTGCGTTTTCGAAACCAGACAAGTCTGAAAAAGTAAGCCTGGCCACCATCGTCAAAAGAAATCTAGGTCGGGAGGGAAACTTCCTGGCCATGTCGAGGAGGTCCAACACCTCAAAGGCGAAGGGATCGGATGCCAAGCTAAGGATTGCAGTCGAGAAGAAAATTCAGGCAGGTAACGTTAGCGGTGCGGTGAAGATTTTATCTTCGGACGACTCTGTGGCCCCATGCACGGTGGAGGTACACGATATTTTACGCCGAAAACACCCAGCTGCACCAGTCGACACTGATTTCCCACCCGACCCCGATGTCGACGACCCCGGTGTCAACAATCCCGGTGTCGACGATCTCGTAGCAGACGAAATCAAGCCAGGCGAAGTCCGAGAAGCTGTCCGTTCTTTCCCGAACGGCTCATCAGGAGGCCTGGACGGTCTTTTTCCCCAGCACATGAAGGATCTACTGGCTGGGGCGAACGGAGAGATTGCTGAAAGACTAACGGAACAGGTGGCAGCACTTCTCAACATTATGCTGCGTGGTAAAGTGCCGCTGGAGGTTTGCCCACTCCTTTATGGGGCAACTTTGACCGCGTTGAAGAAAAAAGACGGCGGTATACGTCCAATCGCCGTGGGAACTGTCTGGCGAAGAATTTTAGGAAAGATAGTGGCCAAGCGAGTCATGTCACAGATGGCGCTATTGATGCGGCCATGCCAGTTGGGCTGCGGAACCAGAGGAGGTGTCGAGGCAGCCGTCCACGCGACCCGTGCTTTCATGTCCGAAACCGGCGAGACTCGCGTACTGCTGAAACTCGATTTTGCCAATGCTTTCAATACGGTCCGACGCGACGCTGTACTGCGAGCTGTGCAACTGCACATGCCATACCTTTATCCTACCGTGTGGCAGATGTACCGACATCCATCACACCTTTTTTTCGGCGATTTTCTTTTATCGTCGGAAAGTGGAGTGCAGCAAGGCGACCCTCTGGGACCCATGCTGTTCTGCCTGGTGACCAGAACACTTTCTATGTCTTTACAGTCTCCCTTAAAGACGTTCTACCTCGACGACGGGACGGTTGGTGGATCGGTGGAAGAAGTGCTGGAAGATTTCGAACGGGTGGCGGCCTTGGGAGCGGAAGTCGGCTTGGAACTGAACCCGTCCAAATGCGAAGTGTTTGTTTACGGTGGCGATCAAACATCCAGAGATGCAGCAACAGCGTCGATTCGCCAGTTCATTCCGAAAGTGCTCTCACCTACGCCCGAAGAACTGGAGCTGCTTGGTGCTCCGTTACTGGACGACGGCGTCGACACAGCTATTGAAAGGAAATCGACAGCCATCGCCCTACTCACCAACCGGCTATCTCTGCTGTCAGCTCACCAAGCACTCTTCCTCTTGAAAAACTGCCTGGCTGCTCCAAAAATTCTTCATCTACTGCGGTGCTCGCCGACATGGAAACACCGTGCGGCGTTGGTATTCTTTGACACGCTTATCCGCAACAGCCTCGCCACCATTACTAACACCAACATGTCCGACCAAGTTTGGAAACAGGCATCGCTCCCAGTTAGCAGGGGCGGTCTAGGTATCAGACGGACGGAAGACCTTTCCCTCCCAGCCTTCTTGGCTTCGGTCCACTCCGTCCTTACACTGATACACGAGATCGTTCCTGGAGCTGATCTTGACTCCACCACAGCCGACGCAACTCGCCAATGGTGTGCTGAAACAGACCAGCCAATTCCCTTGATGCCTAAATTTCAGAAACAGTGGGATCTCCCGATCGTTGATTATGCCGTCCGTGCTGTGTGCAAAACTGCTGGGGATGCGGGCAAAGCGAGACTGCTGGCAGTCATGTCAGAGTATGCAGGGGCCTGGCTAAACGCTTTGCCTACTCCCAGTTTAGGTAACCTCCTCGATGACGACTGTCTACGCATCACCGTCGCGCTACGTCTAGGAGCTGCGGTCTGCCAACCTCATCGATGCCAGGCATGTGGAAAAGAAGTAAGAGAAGACGGCCACCATGGTCTGTCTTGCGCATTTGGGATCAGCCGTGGCAGCCGCCATTCCGCCATAAATGAGGTGATCAAACGGGCCATAGTCAGCGCGGGAGTACCAGCTATTCGGGAGCCGCCAGGTCTCTGTAGGGCAGACGGAAAAAGACCGGACGGGATGACCATGGTCCCTTGGAGACATGGTAAGGCTTTACTGTGGGACGCAACTGTTTCAGACACCGTCGCCGTTTCACACATCGTCGGATCCACGGCAGAGGCTGGCCGAGCTGCGCGGGAAGCGGAGACCAACAAACACCGGACATACGCTGAATTCGAAGGTCGCTATTTGTTTGTTCCGCTGGCCTTCGAGACATTTGGCACCTGGGGCGCGGAAGGCAAAGCCCTAATCGCCGAGATAGGCAGAAGGATCACTGACCGGACTGGCGAAAAGAGAACAACTGACTTTTTGCGCCAGAAAATTAGCATTGAGATTTCCCGGGGAAATGCATCGGCTGTCACTAACACTAATCCCTATACTCGTGGCTTAGATGAAATATTTTCCGTTTTGAGTATCAAACAGTAGTCCATCGATTGATGGGCGAGTTGATCTGTCATTTGGCAAGCGTATGTATATTGTATCAATAAAATCAGTAATCATTCTATTAAAAAATAAGCAGATAGACATAGACAGGCAGATAAACAAACAGACAGACAGGCCGTTATACACACACATAGATGGTAGGCAGACAGGCAGACAACGACCCATACAGATGAAGAGACAGACAGGAAAGAGTATAAGCATCCTGGGAGACTGACAGACATCAAGGCTGACAGACGTAACGCACGTGCACTAATCATACATTCACTTCGCTTTGGAAAACGAACCAAGGTCCGACCTGTGAGACTACCCAAACCGGGACTTCCTCTCCAAAGACATTGAAAAGTCAGCAAGATGTCCTCCGCCGTCTCAACCCAAAACGCTCCACTTCTTGCTGCTGTTGCTGACAGAAGAGATGCCGCAAATCTGCACACACGATAATACGACAGCCGGTAAAAATATATTGAATACTAAAAAGAAGATACGCGCATGAAACTACGGTATCCGGTAAATAATTGACCCCAACAAACAAAGAATAGCCAGAGAAAACGTTTAATAAGTCGCACAACACAGGAAGATATACAGGTAAACACAGGTAAAAAATAATGAAAAAAGTGACAATAAACAATGGTTAAACAGCCGTAGAACACGTTAGAAGGGCGGACAGAGTGGCAAGACCGACTCATCAGAAAAAGCGCGCCGGCTTCCGTTGAAGGGAAGAGTGCATTCGACGCCGAGAATGGGGCCGGAACCGTTGCGAGTCATGATGCGCGGCACCTTGAGGTAGACAAGACGAGAAGAGTCGTGAAAGTGGGTAACCAGATGAGAAATGTCCTCCTCGCAAATCAAACAAGAAAGATAAAAAATAAAAAATAATGAAAAAGGATGTAAGAAACAAAAAAAACACATAAAAAACAAGCTTCTGCTCAGGGTGGTCTTGTAGGTGTTCTAAAATGTCCTCCTTGTAGTCCGCCAAGTTCCGGGAAACGATCCACTCCGGCTCCTTTCTGTGTGTAAATTCCACGAGGAATTCGTGCTCGGCCATCCGGATAAAATAGCTTTAGTTAGCCGCAAGCTCTTTTTCCAGATCCGAAAGCTAATAAAAAAAACTAAATAAGCATTTAAAAAACCAGAAGAAAAAGAACAAAACAAAAGCAATAATTTCAATCAACCCCGTACCTTATTAAGTTGTCAACTTCGTAGACTCGTCCTCGTTGTCGTCCTCATCGTTGGAGTCATCCATCTGGTCGTCCTCCAAAGGGGCTTGGTTGGAAGCGAGTGGTGAGGCAGGGGAATGGGGGACCAGAGGAGGTGTTGGCGTTGGTGGAGGGGGGAGGGGGATCGGAATGGATTTGCTGACTGTGATGACAGTGTTCTCATGGGTGCCGTGCGGTACGTAAAAAAACATAGCTAGAACTTTGAAAAACTCTATACTAAATGGATGTGAAAAAAATAAGAGATGGGGATTGATAGTGGCAATGTCTGCCAGAAAGGATTTAAAAGGAAAGGAAAGGGTGTAAAAGGATTGAATTGAGCTCATACTCGTCTCTGGCCCCAGAAACTCTTTCACCGGAATGGGGAAAAAACAATGAAAATCCAATCAGAATTTGCGTTATTGCAATTGTCGTGCAGCCGTTGGCGTCTCCCACACTGGTGCATCTTACGTGACTCCTCTCACATTTTAAACTTTTTGTTTTATTACATCACAACTTAAAATATTTTTAGTCACACTTTAAATATATATGCAATATATAAAATTTCAAAATGTCAATACCTCTTCACGATACATTTCATTTTTTAACATTTTCACATAGATTCGGAATACGCAAACGGCGACACGTTTCAACGAATAAAAAGTTATGACAACAAAGGTAAATAAGCTGCGGAAAGCAGCTTATGATTGCTGATGCTGACTGTCGTTTAATTGGTGAATCTGGCGAATAATAATGTGATTTTTTTAATACCATTTCTAAGTCTTTTTGATTTTTTTATTAATCATTTTTAAATCACATGAAATTGTTTTTGCGGTAACGTTATTGATAGCACCAATAAATTAATTGACTTAACGTTACTTCGGGCTTGTACTGAACTAATCAACTCGACAGATTGATTGATCAAGCAACGGCGGTGCTCTGCCATTTCGTAGACTTTGATGTGCTGGTAGGCTCTTTTTAGGACCACGACCGCTACCGCGTCTGCGTAAAAGCAATGAAAATCCGTCAGAATTTTTTAAAGGTTTATTATTAATCCGAGATTCGTTTGAGCTGTAGCCTGTGAGTAAAAAATAAATAATGAACCGCATTATTGCGGTAACTAAAGTTAATTAGGAACATCTCCATCAGCGGTGGCGGATTAACGGCATGCTGTTGACGGCGGCGGTGACGATGCAACAAATAGAATGCCGCCAACAAACTGAACCCCCCTCCCAGCAGCCATTCCATTTGCCTCGGCGGTTTGACCGTCCGTCAGTTTACTCTCTGTCGAGTTTGTCGGCATCTCTAAACATTTTTCGGCGGCACCCGAATCATTCGGCAGATCATTCTTGCATATTCGCGTCCTCAACGTCATCCGTCACCGACAATCAACCAAAAGCATATGGTATAAAAGAGTATGGGGTAGATTATTGTTGTAGTCGTCAACGTCGTCGTTGTAAACGACAATGATTTCGGTCGGATAACTAAATTCGTGGTAGTGGTTGTTGTTGTAGTTGCCGGTTGGCGGGTAGTAGTGTACGGGGTGGAGGATGCAATACAAGCGCTAGCAAGCGCTGTGGAGTGTTGGTGGTGGTTATTGTTCCAAAACCAGGGTGAGCCGGTCGAGCAAAAATCTGTCGAGTGGTGGATGGGGGAGTTGCGTGCTTGTCCGGAGACTTAGAGGCCGGAAGGTGGTTAGCGAAAGTTCCGTTGTGGGAGTAGTGGTCGGCATGGTGGCTGTCGCTATACAGAAATATTCGATAAGAAAATAATACTTTATAATTGGCAAATTCAGTTGATTGATCAATCAACCGTGAATTTAAAAAGAGCATGTTTATATTCTATTGTGCCATATGGTCTCCCCCTCAAAACTCAATTCGATAACGGTGGCGAATTTAAGAATGCTACAGTTAAAAGTTTTCAAAAGATTGTGAAAATTCGTTGTTTTACCAGAAATATTGACATAAAATGTGCATCGTCGAACGATTTAATCTTCAATTAAAAATTGTTCATGGTTGTATACGAACCAAGAAAACGATTACAATTATATTGACACACATTTGCAGGTAAGATCACCTATTGCAAAATTGAAATCACATCCCAAGGAAAGATAATTATTACCGTCAGCTTCACGATGAACGTAAACTGAATCGACATTTTTAAAACTAAATGGTGTTTTTTAGTCAAATTGTTATACGATGAACCGGTTACAAAGCTTAGAATAGGTTTTTTTAAAAACTGGCCATAAAACGTTACCCCAAACCGTAATTTGAATATGAACAGGAAACGTCAGCTGAGGCATAACAATTTTTCAAAGTGGTACTTGCAAATGTCATGAAGCAATGTTTTAGATATTGTATTAGCAAATACAAAACTTGGTAAAAGTTTCTATAGCGACAACTGTGAATAACGTAATGCTATTTTACGCAAATTTGCAGTACTGTTTGAGTTCGGTTCATTTCAATTTTCATTTCTACACTAGCCAGTAAAGTTTTTCATTGCTGGAACAAATTATATTGTTATATTATAAATATTTATGTTTTATATTATATTTTATATACTATATTTTATATTATATGTATTATATTTAATATATTTTACATTTTACATTATATATATTTTTAATTTATTTTATAATTTACATGAGAATTATACTGGATTACAGTATTTTTAAACAAAATTTTGTTTTTGGAGCGCGCCTTTATTTTCATCGATCAAAACATTAGATTGTGATGGTTTTACACCGTAACAGCAGTTGTCTCCATTCAGGTTATCGTCAAGCGAGATCCAATTGATTGGTTTGAGCTTCCACATTAGATTTCTATAATTTTACAAATGAGCACGCTTAAATATTTTTGTTAGTAAAAAAAATAAAGTGGCTGTTTTAGTGTGTGACCTCAATAAAACTATCTCAAAACTACCTTTTTTTCATTATCAATTTTTTCGAAACCGCTTAAAACAACCCTTTTCACATTTTTTGAATTCAAAAACAAACCAAATCATTTCGACTATCTTGTAAAGAATAAAAAAACAAACAAACAGGAGTGTGTGCTGATTCGTAATCACCTTATGCCACTCGCATAGAGAACCATAACTCAAAATTTTCATCCTACTCTATTAGATTATTCGACCAAATTCTAATAACTTTCCTGTATTGTGAAATAATTTCCGAGTGCCAATAAATTGATTTTCAAATAGACACATCGACATCCACAAAGTAATTATTTTAGATAATGTATTAGATTATGTATTCCGTGCGAAACTCATTTTTGCACAAAACAAAAAATGAATCAACGCGCGGCGTTTGTTTGAACTGAGCGACCAATCCATTTATAGAATGAAGACACTGTTTTTTTTCACACGTTTAAGAATTTTTAAAAAATTTAAAAAGCGGGAAAAAGGCGCTTCAGCTAGCACTCAATTTTTCGTTGAGTCGGAGTTATTCGCCTCTTCGTTTTTGGAGGAGGAAACTGCAGAGGAGTCAACGAGACAAGTTTTATAAAGGCAAGCATGCTGTCAAGTCGATTCACTACCCTCTTATGAGATTCAATTTTGATAAGTTTTATAAAAAAGGTGATTGATGGAATGACTGATTCTTTTAGAATAGCTTGTGTCGAGTTGTTATGTTGAAGTAAAAACTCCATATTGACCACATCCATTTCCTGTACAAATTTGGTTGAGTATTTCGTTCGGTATTAAAAAAATGAACAAACCGAATGCTGGTTCCATTTTTTGCTGCTTACCTTTTAAAGAAATTCTGAAAGTTTCGTAGCACTGTAAAAAAATTTAAAGTGTTGGGTAGCACTACATTTTAAAACGCAGAAATGACAACGTGAATGGATTGACTGAGGCTACCGACTTCTTTTTTATTCGCTATAATTTATTATGGTTGTTTTTTATGGTTTATATAGTCTGCATGGTTAATTTGAAATGGTTATTATTGGTGTGTCAGCCACGTTTGCGTTTACAAGTGGAGTGGTTGCTGTGGCCTGCCATTTGTGAAAATAAACAACGAGGTATACTTCCACACAAACACACACGCTTACACACATATGCTGAAATTGTATTTTATATTTCGTAGTAGTTCAATTACGTAGATCGAATGCGTGAAAAAAATTAGCCACGTTTGACTTAATTATTTTGGTTCAGCAGGATCAGCCTACAATTGCAAGACTCCCATTTTACCCGCCAGAATATCAGCCTCATTTGTTGATTTTCCTGGAATAGTTGTTTATAGTTTGCACGTAGTCTTTCGATGTTCTGTTTCGTCCAAATATCCTCGTTCAGTTATCAATTTTTCCGGAGAATTTGATTAGAATGCACGTAGCCCTTCATTGTCCTGTTCTTCCCACATGTTCAGGTGGCCGTCTGGTTCTTGAAACAATGTCCTTTTGTTCTCGTTCAAATTTTTTATTCACTTTTCAAATCAGCAGTGTTACATAATGGGCTATTCTGCACAATATATATTCCACAATTCCAGATATGATTAGTCTGGGTACTAAAACACTTGAAGAGCAAGTTGAATTAGCTCAATCAGATCGGTGTCAGGAGGCTAAAAAATATAAACTAAAATTAATTCTGTTTACAGACAAAATAACACAACTGAAATTATTTGGATGAACGGATCAAATTTCTCGATGTACCTTTTCTCTTGCTGGGGAGCCTCTTGAACTCTATGTTGCTGAAATTTTGTTGAATTTTGGAAATACGTGAAGAAGCCGAGACTTGTAAGTAATTCGTTGATGGGATGAAAAGGCAGTGATGGCTTGTCGCCTAGCGGGGTCAACAGAATGGCGCTGCCAAACGGCAGAGATTTATTAGGTTTAAGGAAAACGTGAAAATTAAAGAGAAGGCAACAGTGATTGCAGAGACTTTTTCCATCTGCTCGTCGGAGACAAGACGATTTAGAAAAATCAAAGCCATAAAAGGCAATTAATAAATTATCTGACCGCCGTCCAACATTGGTCGAGTGGTCGTAAAAGAAAAAAAACAGAGCGGGCACTGGTCATCTAGCCTGGCACTGCACAGACAAACACAACATCTTTTGAACGCGACAGACTCGTGCAGCGTTACGATGGAAAGAAGGAAAAGACCCACAATGATTGTTTCGCTGCAACGGCGTCTTTTCAAATGGCAAAATTGATTGCCTCACAAGCGCACGTTAAAGACTCACGAAGCAAAGATTGGTTTGCAGCACCAAAGTGAGATCTCATTATGCTGACGTCAGCTTTCTGGAAAGTTCCTACCTATCTGGCATACAGTAAAGCATGACTGCCGCGCTGCATTCGAAAAAAGTGACTCAAACTTCTCATAGCTTCGAAGAAGATGGTTATCGCTGTCATTGCCGCGTCGCGCCGCTTTCGAAGAAAGGGACTCAAACTTCTCATAGCTTCGGGGTAGATTGTTATCTCTATCGTATGAATTATGGTTCTCTATGCGAGCGGTGTGAGATAAGTACGAATTACCACACAACTGTTGTTTTTTTTTTACTGTTTTTCCGAAATGGTCAAAATGGGGTGTTTTGTCTGTGAGCTCACAGACGAAATCGCAAAAACGTGAGAAGAGTTTTTTTTAAACGGTTTTGAAAAAAAGGATAATGAAAACAGGATAGTTTTGATGTAGTATTAGTTAGGTCACACCCTAAAATAGCCAATTCTAAAAATAGTGAAAATGAAAAAAAATTGGAAAAACAATTGCGCCAGAACTCCCTTATCCCTATTACTTGTGTCTGTCTGCCTGCTGTGTGTGTGTGTGTGTGTGTGTGTGTGTGTGTGTGTGTGTGTGTGTGTGTGTGTGTGTGTGTGTGTGTGTGTCTGTCTGTCTGTTTGTCTATCTGTTTGTCTATCTGTTTATTTGTCCGTCTGTCTGTCTGTCAGTAGTGGGAAACTGGGGGTTCTGCCACATTTTACAAGTTTTGTAAAAACCCCTACAAACCCTGTAAGAATCCCTAAAATCTAGGTAAAACCAATACAAATTCAACCACCATTGTTTTTCACCATACACACCGTTCACAAATAATCACACCAAACAAAATATGAAAAGCAGAAGCGGAAAGAATTTACGATAAAACCACCAATAATAAAGCAAGTGCAAAAGTTCTGCAGGCTCCGTTGATACAGTAGCCTAACAAATGAAGAACACTACAATAAACCGCTACGACATAACATTTTTTTGTAAAAAAAAAGAAAAAAGATTTTAACGCATTATTCCATAAAGAAGACAATCTCGATGAAATATTGTGCTAAGATCAGAATCTCATACATTGTGAAAATTTAGATTCAGATTCATTGTGAAGATTTATTTACACTATTATAAAAAATTCATAAATTAAGACTAGCAAAGATACCACTCATAGAGTGGTAGAATAAAATCAATTGAAATTGGGGAGAATTAACGAATTGCTGAATTGCATCAGCGGTGTGCTCGTGATGGTGATGAAGGTGTGGTTCGAATTGGGTTTGGCAATTCTCTATCATCCAGCCAACGAAGACACCCCAATTGTTGTTGAACACGAAATAATACGTCATATGCAGTTGATGCAGCTGCAACAATAAATATATGTTACTAACATTGCTGTGGTGCTGTGGCGCTGATTGATTGATTGTTTGTATTATTTGCTTGCTTGATTGATTAATTGTTAGCTGATTGATACGATTAATTGACTGGTTGCCTGCATACTGGTCTGCTCATTCTGACGTCGCTTTTTCATGGGGGTACTGGTGTTGATACATGTTCTCCTCCGATATTTACGTGAACTTGTGTGAGTGGTTTAACCGGGGGAGCGTAGCTAATCTGATGCTTGTTTTCAACGTTTTACAGTGTTGGATTTCAATATTCAATCAACCAATCAACCAACCGCAACAATAGCAAACATACCGTAGTGATGGGGACCCTCTCTGCGTCTTCCACCTCTCTGATCCTCCCTCCAAACACCCGTGCCACCCCGGGACATTTTTCAATCGGCAATCCCCCATTTCGTAACGCTTGATAGATGTTGTACTTTCGCGTGGCCATGATCTGAAAAAAACAACAGATTAATTTGAGGGAGCTTGGCGACCCCGTCTCCTCCCGCAATTACGAGCTCCCTGAGCTGTGCCCCCCACTCGCTTAATCAATTTCTGAACCCATCACACATACCTTTGGGGAATTTCAATCAGCAGGAAAAATTTTGCTCCTTGAATCTTACGAGATTGCTGATGGATGGGAAGGGATGGGAAGGGAAGATTTGAAAGCCTGATGCAATGCCACGTTGCCACGTTGCCTCCACCAGAAATTTTAACTACCTTTCGAGCATGCGGCATGCGCATGCCGCATGCTAAAGCGTTACCGCATTGCTTCACTCTCAATGGTTGGTTTATTGCCCTAAGGCGTGCATTCCGCCCGCTTTCCCCCATACATTTAGATCGGTGTGTGTGTGTGTGTGTGTTGATGTGTGTGTGCTGCACTGAGGCGGCGCTTAGCTGTCCCTTGAGATCGGGAGCGCACGGTACGTCATTTGCGCTTTGCACAATTCCAACCACCATACTGCAAGGACGCAAACAACATTGGAAAAAGAAATCCTATTGCCTACGCCATACAGCTTCCCTAGTAGAAGAAGTTTGTCGTAGACTAGTATTGTAGGCTCAGGTTATGCCCAGTCTAGGCCATACCTTTTACTGGTTTATGGACTTGAATTTTTTACAATCCCTACAAATGACCCCTGTATATGATTTTGCTGTGTGTAGTGTGTGGTAGCGGTAGCCTAATACGGCTTTTCATAGAAGAATCAATCAAATGTAATTTCCAAAATTATTATTATCATTAAAACATCATTATTATCATTAATTTCCAAACGATGAAGGGAGACCCCAGATAAATTTAAACGGATGTAAAACAAACAGGGTACCGGACACAGTCAAAGGGTATCACACCAACCTTAGGGTATCTAGCTTATTAAGGCTACCGAACTAGTTAACGGTACCGCCACGGCCAGGGGTACCAACCGTTCTAGGCTACGACAGTTTTGGGATGTGTTAGACGAACGAATAATGTCACTTCAGGGGTGAAAAAATTAAGTCAAGGTCTGCTGGACACATGGCCAAACCGACAAACAACCAGACGGATAGACAGACCTAATAGCAGAACCATCATCCGTTCGTTGCTCGGCCTGTCCATCCGTCTGTCCGCATATCCACCCTCATCCATCAGATTGATGGTTCATTTACTGATCTCGGCTTGTTCATCCATATGCCTGGACGATCCGTTTAGCTACCTAGTCAGCGAGACCAAACCGAGTAGGTCGCCCCTCACGGTAGCTATCCATCCATACGGCCAACTCATCAGAATTGCGAAAAAATACGTTATTCTAGGTTGGTTCGACACCCCCGATCGGTTCGAAACACGTTTGTTACTCAAATTTATACCCAAAAATGTTACTCTTATATAAAAAAAATTCTTATTTCAAATTTGAGTCAATACTATCATTTCAGAAATAACAGACACAACTCAACAAAATTCCTCAAGCCATACCAAAGTATTTAACCGGTTTTTTCTCTCGTCTTGGATATCTGTTTTGAAGACGAACCGGTACAATGTTTCCCCTACTTTTTGCTTTCTTTTTTGGTTTTTGTTTTAAACTTTCTTGAACTAACTTATTCAAATCATCAACTGATAAATCAAAAATATTTTTATCAACCTCTTTCTCAGCTTCTTTTTCAATAGGCCTACTGTTATGCGACATTTCAAATCTTGTTTTTGAACAGGTATATTTTTAGAAAGAAACGAATTCATGATTTCTAAATTATGTTTTCTATTTCAGAGTAGTGTTCTGGCCTATCTTCCAAAAATAATTTAGAATATTCTAATAAACCCATCTCTGAGTTGATGAAACTTATACAATACCACCCACAGGTTACATCGATTGAATCCTCATTCTGTATTGCAAACGGCATGGTTATAATTTTTTTAAACCTTTTCATTTTTTTAACAAAATAATCCCCCAATAAGACTTGTGGTAAATTCCAAGAGTCAAACAATTCCAAATTACTTTTAGCTTTCTTCAGACAAAACCAATGTGATCCACTTAAATCACTAGCATCAACATTAATAATTATAAAATCCCCCATTTTTCTCAACATTTTCGGATCAATTTTATCATTCGCGTGACACCCTTTATAAAAAACATTTTTAAAATAGTAATTATCAAAATCTGTGTTACTGAGCGGATAAAACTCATTTATTTTGATTGCTCTCTTACGATAATTTTCTCTCGATTTGTTTATTATTTCCTGGAGTTTTTTTAACTATCGGCGCAACCCCATTCCCTTGTTGAATAGACAAATATTTACCTGCATATTCATTAGCCATATTTATTCCTTTGATTGCTGTAGGTGCATATGTCTGAACTGCAGTGAAAAATCTCGGTAAAAATGCTGCAATTTTTGTTTTTAAGTTATTGAAAAATCCACTAATTTTTCCTCCTCCAAATTGTATATATCTGGCATTGTTAAAATCAGCCAATGTAGGCATTGCTACTTCTGTTAACCTGCTTGAATGATTACTTATATTTTCCATTTTATTTCTAGCAAAGTCTATTTCTAAAATTTCATCAAAAAGCAATACCGTATGTAAGTCATAGTTTGCCGCAATGGTATTAAAAATTATATACAATTGTAGTTGTGCGTTATTTTTTTCCATATTTGACCCTTCAAAAGAATCATATTAAGGGTCATTTGACAGAGGCACTCCATAAATCGTGTTTCTTTTATTATAGCAAGAACCTACGGTTCCGTCTTTATATTTTAGGCTAAATGTGTCGGTGTGATGAAGTCCAAGTGCTTCCTTCAACATTTGATAGGCTCTAGAATAAATACTGGAAATGCCATTCATTTTAAGATTTAAATCATTATTAGTAGGAACTATTTTCCCATTGTAATCAATCCAGTATTTAAATACATCAGCTGTTACAAAATAATGAGAATCAGTACCATAGCTACTTTTTGCATTTGTGTCAGTAAGAAAAAATAGTAGTGCTTTCGGATTGACTTGAAAATTAATTCCAAGTTTTATATTAACATTAATTATGCTACCAGAATTTTGACTTAGAAAACTGGATTGATATAAAAGTCTTTCGTATCTAATTTGTCTTGGAGTATTATTTAAGTATTGATGATAAGCAATTAATGCATGGGAATATAATTTTTTCCTTCTTACTAAGCTTACTAAATTTGAAACTGATGAATTAAACGTTACAGTTTTACCTTTTAAAAGATTTTCTATACTATTGACTTTTACAAAAATTGTATCAGCAATAAAAGTGGTATACGTATTTTGTGGTTGCATAGTAATTCTGATTCCAAAACCTGGTGGAAGTACATCATTCACATTGAAAAATGGATGATTAATTCTGAATGCAATTCGTTTGGAATTCTGATTATTTTTTGCAGCCAATAGCATTTGTTTTCTTTCTATGCTACTATTGGTACATTTTGGTGTCAGAGTTGTATCTCCCCATAAGTAATCACATCCAATTACAGATGCGCTATTTTTTGAATCATGTTTAATTAGAGCATGACTTTCATTGTAGTAACCATATAGACTTCCCTGAGTCTGAATTTCATCTTAAGTATAGGTCAAAGAATTCATCATTTGATTTTGTTGACTGAAATTTAATACATACTCAATAATTCTAGCTCCGTGATTAGCCACAGTAGAATCTACTGAAAGTGTATTAATCCAGCTACTATGAAAACTATCAAAAAAATTTACTAGATGTGCTTCTAAAATTTGCGTAGCCTGCCCATCAACAAACATTTGTACGTTTAAATTGTATTGAAAGAAAATTTGGGATAAATCAATGCATGACATTGAGTCCCCATCTATATCGAAAATTATTTCCGACGTACTAGAGTTGTTCTGATCTATTATAATTGTTGAACAAATTTTTGGAGATAATGTTTGATAAATAAGGTCTTCAACCACATTGTTTATGGGTTGAATTTGGGTCACAAACTGAGATGGAATGTCTGTAGTGTGAATATTCGCAATAGACAACATCTTTTAAATTGTTAATTTGACTATCTTCAGGAAAGATTTATTTGAAAACATTTAATTTGTTAACATCTTCATTGAAAACCAAATTTCAAAATTAACATCATTTTCCAATAGATTTGTCCTATCGAATTCCAGTAGTTGCCCTGTATTGTAATATAATTTCAAAGTTCCACTGAATTGAGTTTGGGGAAATACATCCACACCAACAAAGTCATTACTTGATAAAAACATATGATCACTGTCATCTTTCCCATCCATTAGTCTTAATAGACCAACGATTCCAGAGATACTGCTATTAGAATGAGGTATAATACGGGTAAATCCACTTTGAACAATATTAGGTAATGTAACATAAATTAATTCTTTACGCCCAGACTTACTCCAAAAAGTTTTGCCAATATTAATACCTTCCCCATAAATTCCTTTCTCAAATCCTATATGCAGCAAAGGACTATTTTCGACCAATTCTATACTATTATTTGGATTCACAGTTAATTGTAGAAATCTTTTATCGTTAGAGTAAAGAGCAAAAACACCAGAATTATTTAAAGTTTTATTTATCTCTGTTAGCAGTGATTCTACAGTTCTGTAGTTATCAAGTTTGATTTGTTTATTAATTTTATTGACAATTAAAATATTTTCTGAAGAAAGTAAGGTGTTATGATTACATCTCATGTAACCGTTATTAGTGTCACACACATATTTTTTCTCTTTATTATAATTCCAACATACTTGAGGGTGTAATAGTAATCCTTCCCCTTTATTCGAAACAGATGAAAATCCAAACTTGAAATTATCTCCCACATAGCTCACCATTTTTATTTTATTTCACTTATATTGTAGATAAAATAAATTTAATTAATTTCAAAAATGAGCCATTCATTTGTTGTAAGTGACAGTGTCGGGAATAAGCATAGTGTTAAGGCTAAGAGTTATATAGAAGCTGCACAAATTGATTTGAATGATATTTTAAAAGAAGGGGAACAGACAACTGTTTTAGTTCAAGGTAAAAAGCTTGAAAAAGAATTCAAAATAATTAAAAAAGATGGAAAAGTGAAAGTTTCTCAACTTGGTGAAGGTTGGAAACAAGAAATTAAACCGCAAAGTGGAAATGGGTGGAACCAAGTAATTCAGTCGCAAACTGGTTCGTCAGTACTGAGAGCTCCAAAAATAAAACAAACAAAAGTTAAAAATATCCAATACACAGGAAAAAATAAGAAAGTTCAAGGGAAGACACACAAAGAAGCAGTACATTATATGCTTGGTAAAGGATTTATTCCTGAAGATTTACGGTTGCCTGAAAATCCTTTGGAACCAATAAAAATAGGCAAAATTAATCATCAGTATTATCTGATTCCAGACAGTCAAAGAGGAGGATTTCTGCCATTTTTCTGCATTGATTCCAGCTGGAATTGCTGCTATAAAGGCAGCTGCGCTAGGAGATGCTACAGCATTAGGAGGATACGCTGTTAATAAAATCGTTGAGAAATAAATAAAATTTATCAGCTAGTATATAGTCATTCAAATGGAGTCACCATTCAATAAACTGTGGCCAGAGATTTGCGAGTTCAACGAATTAATTGAAAATTTCAGGCTTTTCATCAGAGATTTAAAAGAGATAAAAGAAAAAGATAAGAATACACTTGCTGCCAGACTAAAAAGATGCAGACTATCGATTGAGAAGTTACATTTAAGCCCCATCACTCGATATGACTATTTGCATGAAACAGGTAGTATAATTGAGAATTTATTCACCGTTGTCAAAAAATCAAAAAGATTAAAAAATATTGATTTAATTTTACTTAGTATATTGAGAAATTATTGCAAAGTTCTGAACGAAAAAATGTATGTAATTTCTGTTGAACCAGTTCTGTATCCGAAATTGCCATAATGTCTTGCTCACAGTATTTATCTAGTGAGTTAGAAACATCAATTGAAGACTATGTTTTGGAAAATAAAAATGACAACCTAGGAATTAAAATATCAAAAAATAATGTTTTAAAAGACATACAGTGTTTGGAACCTATCAAAATGGAACAGTCTGATGAATTACTAACTTTGTCGATAAAAGATCAAAGAATTCAGTCCAACAATAAAATAATAGAAATTAGTGAAAACAATATTTTGTCATTTAATTCAAATGAATGCATCATTCCAGGAGGAGGAATAGGGGTATCCCAAAACAGGATAGGTTTATCACTCCCTAATAATCCATTGTATTTACAAAATGGAAAATTAGCACTTAAGATTGATGAAACATCTGCACTTAATACAAACGTTAACGGCTTATGTATTTCTATTGAACCTAACTCAGCATTGCAACATGGCAATAGCGGGTTGAAAATAAATTGTGAACTGCCGTTACAAATAAAAAACAACAGGTTATGTTTGGCTACAAAACCGCTACTTAACAAATTTTTACTGAACATAGATAATCAAAGAGGTTCATTAGTTTACAGTGAAGGAAAAAATTGTGGACAAATTTTCAGTAAAGACCAGTTTCTTTTACATAAGAAAGACCTGGCATCAACAACAATGTCTGGAATAAAATCAACAAAAAATAGAGTTGTGAAAATAACTTTATTTTTATTGTTAGAAAATGTGACTGAAATAAATTTATTAAGTCAGTTTCCGTTTCCTAATGGAATTGGCTCTTCAACTCTATGGACAAAACAATTAACAAACGAAAAAAATTTAACTCATGTTTTACTTCATTATTTTAAAATCAATGAAGTTATTACAGTAACATGTAATGAAAGTAATCGGAGTATTTTCCGTTGTGATTAACTAGTAGAAGAGCTATTTGACTTTTAATATTATTGTCAAAATACTTATTTATTTTTTTGAACATTACATGAAGATACGGGAGAAGTAACTCCAAGTTTAGCATAATTAATCAATTCTTTGCAGCAGAGATTGGGATTAAAATCAATTAATACTGTAACCAGATCTGGTAATATATTTCGTAATTCAGAAAATGGCGGTAAACATTCCTGTTCTGCAAATCTGAAATCTATAATATTGTAATTAATTCCAGTATAGTAAGCCTCTATAAAACTATCCACCTTTGGGATTGTAAGCTTAGTTCCATTTAATCCTCTACAGTCTATGTAATGATAATGCCTTGAACATTTACATTGTGAAAGAGGACAGCCTTCAGTATACAGTTAATCAATAAATTCACTGTGAACTGTAACTATCACCAGAAACAAAATTAACATTGAGCTTGGGAAAAACATTTTTATCAATATATAAAAAAAATTTGAAATAATTTTTTTCATTATATTTATAGACAGGCGTAAGAATTCTTAGGAATTCTTGAGAATTCTTGGGAATTCTTGTGACATGGCTTCCTCAAAGTGCTTTACATATCCAAGTAGGGCTGGATACAAGGAAACACCATTATTTAGAAACATAAAAAATGTAACGAATTTTATCACTCATCCCTCAAGCACGTTTGTTTGTGGTAAGACAGGATCAGGTAAAACAGAAATAGTGATGAATTTAATAAATATGGATTGGAATACAGAATCTGGGATCAAATTGTTATAATAAGCCCAGATGCTCAATCGGAATACGAAACATTTTTTAATAAACTAGAAGAAGAAATTGACATAAGTGATTTACCAATAATTATTCTGTCTACTCTTCCTAAAACTCTCGAAGAGTTTATGGATAAACTTCAAGATATAAATGACGATAATAGAAACAAAATTGTTTTAAACACAGAAATTCAGACGCTTGCTATTGTTGATGACTTCCATGCAGAGGCAACTAGTAATAATCTCATTAAACAAATTTTCACTAAAAGTAGACATTATGGAATCAGTTTAGTGTTCTGTACACAGAATTTTAATGAGTTGCATGTGACAGTCAAAGTAAATTCACATTACTATTTCTTTACAAAAAATGTACACGGAGATATTTTACAAAATATTGAGAAAAAATGTGGTATTGAGAATTTGAAAGAATTATATGAAAAATACATGAAAGAGATTAAAATTAAATATCCCTGGATATTACTCAACACTTTTAAAAGTTATTGCTCAGATAAAAGCGGCAAAACTTTCTACCTTAATCATGAAGATGAAAAAGATGCAACAGATTTTGAACCTATCAGAAAAAATGAAAGGAATTTTGATTCAATTAATTTCTTCGAGTTCCAAAATAAATTTGATCTTCATCAAAAAAAATAATTTAAGACGAGCAATATTAGATAAGTTCACTAGTATTGATGCAGATATTTTAGACAAAATGATGCTCAGTAGAAGAAGCAAAATACATGATGAAAATATTAAAAAACTAATTCCTAAACAATATTGGATGTTTTGGATTTTGAAATAAATTATTTGAATCCTCCTTTCTTTTCCACGTAATTGGGAAAACTTTCTACTAGGATAATTTTTTGAAGCTCATACTCTTTATATAGTTTTTGAACTTTAGCATCAGTTTCAACATTTTTTAATTTAAACTTATGACCTATTCTCGCAATGACTTCATACACTTCACTAGAATATCGCAGCCTGTCACCCTTATCAAATGTTTTTTTATCTAGCGATATTCTAACTTTATCTCCTAATTCAAGTTTCGGTTGCAAAAGTATTCTTTCCTGAAGATTGTCAGCTGATTTATTGAACACATCTATCGGTTTATTTTTTATTGTGTTGTGTACGGTATTGTTGTAATTATCCTGAATATCTGGCAGTATTTTGTACCATGCTCGAAGTCCAGTTGCAGTTCTCCATTTTTGCAGCATTTGCGCAATCGTCCTATTTACTCGCTCAACTATAGCATTTTTATTTATCTCGTTCGGGTCGGAAAAATATAGTTCTATATTGTTTGCCTTACAATAATCTCTAAACTGATGAGTATTAAACTCATTGTCACAGTTGACATTTTGTGGAATACCCATGCGTGAAAACATTTTTCTTATATTTGTCATGATTGTAGGAAATCGTCTGTTTGTCATAGGGATTAGTTGCAAATATCTAGAGTAAACATCGATACATACTAGTATATATTTGTATTTGTTCATGATAAATCTGTCGTAAATTATTATGTCAATTTGATAGTTCTCTCTTGGTGCATAGGCATTTACAGTATTGTAAGTTTTTGGTTTTCTGGACTCTTTATTTATTTGATTCGTAAATTGATTTTTAAGAAATTCATTTATAAATATAGTAGAAAGTTTGGAATTTAATTTTGACGAAGACTGATAACCTATTTTTGGATCGTAGTATAGGTTTTGAAGATTCATTTTCACTTAAGCAAAAATATTATAAAAATGAACGTAACATATGAGATGTGTAAAGAAATATGTAACCAACAAGCAATTAATCACTGGAGTAATGCAAGTCTGGGGATAGCAGAAATACTTTTTACAAGTTTTAATATATTAATGAGTTATATTGTATACAAAAAAATTGATGGAAATAAAGACATGTTCCATAGAGAAAGTTTGTTCAGAGGTAACAATAATGATAAAATTTAAGTTATTAATCAATCCCAAGCTCAATTATAACATTTTTTTAATTTTAACCTTGTCTTATAATGACCATAAGCATAGGTTGTTAATCCATCTTCTCTGAGCCATGATTTGTCATCATAATTTACCAAAGCTAATTTATCTACATGATTAGTAAATAATTGATGATTTTCGCTTTTGAAAGTATTGAACTCTAATTCTTTTGTCTTATTATCGAATAAACAGTCTTTAAAATCTTTTTCTAATAAACTACCTTTTGGCCACCCTTTTGTAGCCTGTTTGCTCTTATTATAGTTTGGATCTTCAGTGTCATGTAAGTTGGTGTGATACATTTTTGAGCGAATTGAAATTACTTCAGATATTTCCTTTAAAGATTCTCCATCTTGTGCTTCATCTTTAAAATATCCGGTTAGACCTTTGTTTTTTATATGATACAATTTATGCTTCTTAGGATATACAGACATATCAAAATGAGAAGCAAATTCTTTGTCATTATGCAAGTCTTCATAAAAATCTTCCGTCTGAATTAAATACATTAAGGAATCTGTATCTCCATTAAAAAAGATTGCCTTTTCATAACCATATTTTTTCAACATGACATCATAATGAAATTTATACATGTGAACTTTACTTAAATCTAAAATCTTACTACCGATGTAAATAGGTTTACAGAGTTCGACTCTATGTTTTCTAAATTTACAGAATAGCAAGTTTTCGTGAATTTGGATGTCATCTTCAAACCAAATATTTGGAGTTATCTTTTCTGTGTATTGTTTATGGCTAGTACACACTCTGACTGTTTGATACAGTCTTACATTTTCCATTGTTTTTCCAAACACAGAGTTATTCATCAGTTTGAAGAAATCTTTTTCAAACGGTGTAGCTGTTGACTTATTTCTTTGATTTATATTAAAATTGATATATGGTGCCATAAAGGCTTCCTGTCTATATTTAATAACTTTATGCACTTTTTTAAGTATCATTCCTTTGCTTAAATAATATTGGAGGTTTTCTTGATAAAGAACATATTCACTTTTGTTTGAAAGATCAGAAATTAATTTTATAGAAGGTTTTTGATGTATAGGTTTCAATTCTTTTGCTTTTGGACTTAACATATCGTCAGTGATGAGTTTTTGTTCTGGCGCTAGAGGTTCATCATTGCCTATATCGTGAATTTCATCTGGAACATCCAAGTCCACCACAAATAAATGAGAGCGTGCGAGGTTATTTTTTAATTTCAATATGTATTCTGTCGTAAATTTATCCAAATTGGTATCCCACTTGAATCCTCTAATTGGTAAAAGCATTTTCATAATGTGATTGTATAATGCACACGCATCGAAATATCTGATAAAAGTTGAACGTTTACTTTCATCATAATCGGCTAAATATTTATTGTTAGCCTTTACATATCTACTGCGCCCATTAACATTTCCACCTCGTATAGATTTTTCAAACAATAGGTACATATCTGGATCAGTTATTAGTTTTAATTCTACTTTAGTCATTTTAAGCATAGCATCAAACGCTAGGGAAGGTGCTGTAGAATAATATACAGGATCTACTTCATAGAATTTTAAACAAATTTCTCTGAATTTTTCAAACACGTCTGCCAGAAAACTTACATCTGAATATAAGTAGTGATCATGCCAATCACCCATATTTTTGCACTTTACTTTATCAAAGTTATCTACATATATTTTATAGTCCTCGTCAGAACATGCTTTGTTTTTTAGGTGATTGAAAAAATCATTTTTAGATAGTTTGCCTTTAATTTGAAATTTTTCGAAGCTATCCATAAAATTGTAAGGATAAACAACTTTTTTCTTAATTAATTTGGATAATACTCCGAAGTGTTTATCAGTAAATTTAAAATCTTCGGGTAGTAAATTACTCACTAATTTTTCCAGAGAGGAATTCAAAAACTGCATACTGTCAAGAAATTCAAATGTCATACTTGAAATAAAGTGTTTTGTTTTGTTTCTCTTTGGAAATTTGATTTTTCCCGTTATTTTTACATATTTTTCCATTGTTTTAGCAATGACTGTGACAATCTGTAATTTGTCAATTTGTTTAACAAATAGGTGAAAATCGTAATTTTTTAAATTATGAAACAGAACTTTTATTCTATATAAATTTTTCCTCAATTTCATTTTACATCCAGCATGTGCAGCTCCTCGGAATTTCCCAGTGAAATGATCATGATCTCTAACTTTAAGTAACCTTTTTCGTTCACTCTCAATCCTTTTCTTTTTCCAAATAAATTTGTTGGTTTTCACTTATGGGGTTGTCGTCTACATCAGGATAAAACTCGTCGTCAAAGTCTTCAGGATAGAAATCCAATTCACCCCCATTCTCTCCATAATCAACATCGTCTATGTCTTCTTCATCTGCTTCATAGTCAGATTCAGAAGATTGTGGTTGTTGTTCGTATTCAGTTTTTCCATTAAATTCCTCTTGGCAAATATAACACACTTGAGCGTCATTGTAAGATTTAATGTCATCTTTATTCATTTTTATTGGTTCATTTTTTTCTACAATATCATGACATTCCTTAGCATATATTTTTAATTGTTCGTAGAAGGCATCTATAACCTCTTTTTCATCCCTTTTCCCTCTATATAGAAAAGGTTTATGCTCACCATAGATAGAAACCATTTGCATCGCAAAACTGCAAGCTTCATGTTTTCGTGAAAATTTGGAATCTTGCAGATTTATTTGTAGACATTCGAAATCTGAATAAATGACAAATGGAGATTTGTATTGATGAAGATGATTTTTAAATTTCATAATATTTTTTTCAGGTTTTGGATAGCTAGTTATTGCAACAGGATGTTCTTTACACAGTGCTTTATGATTAATCAATACATCCTCTGTAGTGAAGGGGTCAAAGCAAAATAAACAGAAATGTTTTGCTTCTTTGTGTTTACTTATTTGACTTGATAATAGTCTACCTACGTTTTTTATCCATACAAAGTGATAATTTTCTGTTTCTTTATTTTTTAACATTAATAGAGGTATTTCTGTGTCATATTGTTTATCTTCATTTCTGTTACAATAAATAGGCGCAAATGTACCTTGATCAGGTTTAGTGGTTGATTCATTATAAAATAATACCCTAACATTAATTTTGTTTAAGTTTTCAAATTTTCTGATATCTTTTAAAGTAATTGGAAATTTAATTCCACTAGTATTAAATTTTTCAGAATGTTTTTTATATTGCTTTGAAATTCTTTGTGGGTTTCTTTCTTCTGGAAATGCTGATGCTGATACAGCCCAAACGAAACAGTAATTATCACTATTTTGAACATTGACGCAAGCTTTTTTATCCTGTATAAATTTGGGTAATTCCATATAAGTCCCACCCCTCATTGGTTTACATTCGCGAAAAATGATATCTAGATGGTTAACATTTTCTACTAACCATCCTGAACCATTCTGAACAAAATTTTCTTTACTCATAGTTATTTCTTCCATACGAGAGTGAATAAATTCTGATGTAATCTCATGTCTATTCAAAATTGGTCTTCTCCTTGTACAAGTAGGAATAGTTATCTCACTAATTTTATTCCTGTCAGCAAAACTTTTAATAAAATTATTTCGTGTCAAAGTAGTATTTAAGATAAAACTTACATGGTATGATCTTTTGCTTGCCAATTCTTTCCTCATTAACTTCCTTATGCTGTGGTTGGTTTTATTGAAAAATTCTGAAATCAAATTCTTAGTATAATCTATTTTATCTGTTTGAAAATTATATTGAATATTTATTCTGTACCTTGTTCTTCCCCTATTTAAACTATTTTCTACTAAATTTACATTAACGTTGTATGTTGTAATATCATTACTAAAATCTCCAATGACTTCTTCAGTTGAGATTTCTTGATTAGGAAACAAAACACCTAAATTAAGCTCGTTTGGTAGGTTATTCATTTTTGTGGCAGAAAATAATAAAACGCATTTATGTGGCAGAAAGTCAATTCAATAAGAAAAAGAAAAATTATTTTCTTTTCGAAATTTATGTGGCGCGCTCTCATACAGCAAGTACATATGGCTAATGACAATCGTAATTGGTTCGAACTTAGAGCAGCACTGTCACACATAAAACAACTGCTCACTTCAAGGGAGAGACAGTTGCCTCGACTTAAGTAACAAACGCAACAGTGGAGTATGGAAAAAATGCACACATGGCACATGCCCCTTGTAGTTTGTCTGAACTAAAACCAGCACTGTCACACTTGAAACAACGGCTCACTTCAAGTGATGCAATACGATAAAACGTTTCTCGTAGCATTAAGCGCAGATATTTTTGAGAGAGACAATTGCCCCGACTAAGTAACTTAAATGCAACACCTTGAACTGTATGCAACACATAGTGTCGCACTTGTACGACTGTGTCGTACTAGTAGTGGAGAGTATGGAAAAAACAATGATGGTTGAATTTGTATTGGTTTTACCTAGATTTTAGGGATTTTTACAGGGTTTGTAGGGGTTTTTACAAAACTTGTAAAATGTGGCAGAACCCCCAGTTTCCCACTACTTCTGTCTGTTTGTTTGTTTGCTTGTCTGTCTGTCTGTTTGTTGTGTGTGTGTGTTTGTCTGTCTGTCTGTCTGTTTGTGTGTGTGTGTTTGTCTGTCTGTCTGTGTGTCTGTCTGTGTGTCTGTCTGTGTGTCTGTGTGTCTGTTTGTCTATCTGTTTATTTGTCCGTCTGTCTGTCTGTCTGTTTGTTTGTATGTTTGTCTGTCTGTCTGTCTGTTTGTTTGTCTATCTGTTTGTTTTTCTGTCTGTCTGTTTACTTGTTTGTCTGTCTTTCTGTCTGTTTGCCTGCTTACATGCTTGGATGCCTGCCTGCTTGGATGTGTGATCCATATTGTAGTACAAGTTCTACTACATTGGGTTGCGGCATACGAGGCTGTTACGCCTTTCGGCTTTAGTGCCATGATTATGTAACAGCGGCATAGTAGCACCATCATACGCTGGCTCTTAAATACTTGACTTTACTCTTTGCACGGCTGGTATGAGTAATATACGTCGATCAATATGTGGGTACCGCACCATGTGCTTGCAATTGCATAATAACAGCAGTGTCGAATATGACTACCATTCTGTATCATGCGTCATTGTAGTGCTGGGATTTTTTCTCACCATCATGATGACGATATTCTGTCAGTGCATCTGACTTACTTGCAACCAAGGTTCCTCATGGATGCTCCGGAGTTAGTTGTCGAAATTACGGATTCATTAGGTAGTACGAATAACCGAAACATAAGCCCATTAAACGACTTTCTTGCTGGCGGGATTGCGGGTGCATGTCTTATTGTGGTGGGACACCCTTTGGATACGATAAAGGTAATTGAACGGAAACTCCAGAATGTAGCATTTTATGATTACGGGTACGTATTTTCTTGTTTCAGGTCCGACTACAAACATCATCTGGATATGGCTCATTGCCGGTCTACAGCGGCACTTACGATTGCTTCAAGAAGACGGTTAAAGCAGAGGTTCGTGAATCAATCAATCGTTCAAACATCTATGTGCTGAGATATACTGGAAATGCTATTATTTAATTGCGGTTTCTGTCTTGTCACTATTTTAGGGTGTCAGAGGGTTATACAAGGGCATGGCATTGCCATTCCTCGCGGTGACGCCCATCCTGGCGGTGTCTTTTTGGTCTTTCAATGTGGGCAAGGCGCTCCAACGGGACGAGCCCAATCAAAACTTGAGGTATACCTTTTTTTGGGAAAAATCACTCGACTTGACACGTCCTTGTACCGGTGGAGTATTAAAGTAGGCCGGTCAATCGGTCAGTGAATATTCCGGACATGCATGAATTCATACGTTGGCTTTGCCATAAGTATAAAAATACATTTATTATGGATTAAAAATTAACACACCAAATTTATTGTTAGGTTCTTTTATGTAAACTATCTTTCGTGAACGGTTAACGTAGTTTGCCTGAAAAGAACTAACCCCAATTTTCTGGTAATTTTACCCGGGAAAAGCGTGACCATTTTAAATGAAGGCGTCCCGACATTTCGTACCTCGACAACTCGTATACCGACATGTCTTACATCTAAACTTGTACCCGGGTACAATTCGTACCCAGACATATCGTACCACGACAACTTGCACTCAAAGACAAATCGTATCAAGAGACATGTCGGATCACGACTGTTCGCAAAAGGACATTTGGTTCTTTAATTCCAGAATTGATGAAACCTATAGAAAACCGGTATTTTGACAAACTAGCCTGAATATTTATGATATCTTTAGATTGTATAATTGAATGAGAATCTTTCGGAAAAAAAACAGAAACAACGTCATTCAACCGACTGATTCGTTGCCCGGAAGTTTTAACAGCAGACTTGGTCAAGTGGTACGAAATGTCTATGATTACAATATGTCTGGATATGAACTGAGAGGTACTAATTGTCTGGATACGCTTTGTCTGGATCCGATCTGTCCGCGCACGGAAATGAACATGTGTTTGTGTCTGGTTGTTTATGCACATGAAGTATTGTGAAGTATTTATGGACTGGTGAGCTATCCCAATTGTGGGACTTTCATGGATGCTTTTCCAGCACCCAAAACCGAACCCACAAACAAAGGATCGCATTTCTTTGATGTTAAGCTTGTCCATGTCTTGTTCTACAGCGCATTTCAGCTTTTTCAAGCGGGTTGCTTGGCCGGATTATTGACCACCCCAATCACGGGGCCTGGAGAGCGGATAAAATGCCTGCTGCAGGTACTATGTACGTGAAAGTGAACCACCGATTCATCCATTATACACGTCCACACGGCTTGAACTGGATTATTCAGTTCAGCTTCTGACTTCCAGGTACAAAGGGGAGGAGCAATGACCAAATATTCCGGACCGGTGGACGTCGCCCGCCAGCTCTATCGAGCCGGAGGGCTCCGCAGTATTTTTCGAGGAACCCTTATCACCTTCGTGCGAGGGATCCCGAGTAACGGCATTTACTTCATGACCTACGAGTGGTTGAGGAAAGCGACCACACCTACGGGTGAAGATCCCACGGGGATGGTTACGGCATTGAGGGCGATATTTGCCGGTGGCATGGCCGGGCTGACCAACGGAGTGGTTGCCCTGCCGCCGGATGCGATCAAGTCCCGCCTGCAGACCACCCATGACGGGGACTACCCCAACGGTGCGCGGGATGTGTTTCGGGAGATCCGCCGCGAACACGGACTGAGAGGCTTCTACAGAGGCCTGGCGCCTGTGATGATGCGAGCATTTCCGGCAAATGCCGCGTGTTTTCTCGGCTATGAGTTTGCGTTGTATGCATTGGAATTTGGAAAGGTCTCAGCGACATGCAGAAGCTGGAAACAATAAAACGATGTGATACCCGTGAAGTGAAGGTTGCGTGAGCCGTTCGGGGGTCGGCTACCAGGAATAATGCAAAAGTACTTGGAATATGCCGGGCTCTCAATTAAAACGTGACTTGAATATCATAACTGCAGAAACCAATGAACCTAATATAAGTGCGAGCCGAGCAAAATCAATTACATTGAGAAAAGGGTGAAAAAATATGCTACAAGGTAGCAAATTCCGCAAATTATTTAAACATACTTAAAATTGGGACAGATTTTGACTAATATTACGGTAAATACCGTTTATTTAACCAAGGTATTTCTTTTTATTTAAAATTTTAATTTTAATGTGAGCTGTGTAGGGTGATCGAGATTCCCTGTTTTTGAGAACTTTCAGCGTCCTTCAAACCGACTCATGAAGTTAGCCAACCAAGGAGGGCCCCTTCGTGTAGCTCTCCATGTATATATCGATGACCCTGAGCATTCGCGGTGCTGTCGAACTGCATTCTGATGCAATGCAATTTTCCTAAGCTAAACCATGCAAACACGGAAGGCACATACGTTATTACTGTAAGTCCGGATGGCAATAAGTCACTTTCTGTAGTCATGGTAGGAAAATTTTTATTCGCAAGCAGTTTGATAGCAAAAAGACGCAACGTCAAGGCACCCCCTTTTAATTGAATTATTGGCAGAATTGATAATTTTTTAAATTAAGGGAACTGAAGCGACTCGATCGAAAAAAGCCCATAGAGATTTTAGCGCGTCTTTTTTTCCCCACCAACGCATTAACCCGTCTCTGGGAACTGCAAAAACTGAAACGTCGGTTAAACTAAATTAGTTTCCCAAAAGTAGTAATTGGATCAATGCGGGTTCGAATGGACGCAAGGACGAAGATAGGATTGTCCAATTGCCTATCGTCTTATTAAACAATCGTACCTAGAGGGTCTATGGAAGATGAAAGCAACCCCACCTCAGGGTGAAGTCAATGAAAAGATAAAAAGCACACCATGCCGTGATTGATTTATTTATGAATGTCATTTGATGAGATCTTGTTGCGTTAGAAATGCCTCGATCAATGCCGCTCGAGCCATTAGTATATAATCCAGTACCTATATTTACTTGAAGCCGATCGTAAAGCCGAAGACTTCCTCAATTCTCACCATTGAATCCCACACCCGTTTGTTTCTTCTTTTCCGCGATGAACAGAACGGACGGAGCAGCCGAAAAATGGACAGTTTTGCCCGTGTTCCAACTCATCACTGCCCTCACCGGTTTCATCGGGAACACCTTCGTCATCGTTGCGTTCGCCGTAAATCGTTCGTTGTGGACGCCCTTCAATGTCTATGTCATCAACCTTGTCTTCGCCAACTGGGCGCTCACCGTCTTGCAGTTTCCTATGGATGTAATAAGCAGTCTCTCGGAGGGAAAATGGTCACTCGGTGAGACTGCCTGCACGTACTACATCCTAGCGGAATGGTATCTTCAACCGCTCGTCCTCAATTCGCACCAAGCTATCGCCATCAACCGTGTCTGGGCGATCGGTTCCCCATTTTCCTATCGGCGCTTTCACTCCGTCCGAATAGCGATCGGCCTCTGTGTTGGGGTATGGTGCTACGTCTTGGTGGGGCTAGCGCCCGGTTTCCTGCCGGATGTTCTGTACAATCGCATTCCACTCTCCGCGAATCACACTTCATGCGAGCTGAATTGGAGAGCTCAGTTTTCGTGGGCCGTGGCATTTCAAACCATATTTTTAATATGGCCGCAGATATTCATGGTGCTCGCCTTCGGAGTGATCTTTGTCCGGCAGAGGATGCGGCAACAATCAAGGGCGGCATGGCGCAGCAATGAAGTTAGACCTTCACGGGTAGAGGAACAACAAAACGGTCGACAACGTAAGTTCAAATATAGACAAAAGGTACCGTGACATAATAGACGAGCATGCAGGGAAGAGGAAGTGCCATAAGTAGACACACGAACAGACGGACAGACAGGTAGAAGGATAAACGGACGGACGGACAGGCAGACAGACAGACTAACCAGACCACCAGACCACCAGACCACCAGACTGTCTGGTGGACAGACTAACAAACAAACAGGTAGTCAGGCACTCATAAGCAGATGGACGGAAATTCCCACCGTCGAACAAACGAACAGAAGGTAAGATAATCAGGGGTCAGACGGAGGAACGGACGGGCTGGCGGGCATAAAGAAATACGGATGTACGGACCGATGGACGGATGGATAGATACACAGAGAGTGAGACAGACTGACAACAAGAAAACAATCCAATCGGACAGACAGGTAGAGGAACAAGTGGACCGACGGACGAACAGACGAACAGACGGACGGATGGATGAAGGGGTGGATGGACAGACGGATGGAGGACTGCACGATCGACAGGCACGCAAACAAGCATACATACAGGCGCATAGCTAGACAGTCCGACGGACGAACAGACATACAGACACTAGAACAGACAGATCGACAGAAAATCAATCAGTCGGACAGAATTGTCAGAAATAAAACATATGGAAGTCAGACAGACCGACAGAGCGATTGACAGACGAATTCAGAGTTTTGGATGCCTGGTGAATTGACAAATACAACAATTATTGTCTACTTTAATAAATAGGAAATTCAGAGAGCAATCGCGGCAGTGCCTCGAAAGAGCAACAAGGCAACATTCTGCTGCTGTTATTGACTATTAGTATTACAATTTGCTGGTCGCCCAACAACATTTACTTCACGGGGCAGTACATATGGGACTACGATTCTCCTGACTTGGTAACAGCCACAACCATTCTCTTCGCGACCCAGACCTCAATCGATCCCATTATATTCACATACTCCCTGGGAACCCTTCGAAATTATGCAGTCAGATTTTGCTCGCATGTCTCAAGTAAAACGTTCACACTCCGGAGTTCCAACACCGATCCGTAGTGTGCAAAACTGGTCATTCGACTATTATGTTGCATCGTTTTGTTTTGTTTATTTCTCCATTATCAACATTTGAGAGGATTCAGTGAAGAATTGGAAAATCCTGCCGGTGATTGTCGCTGTTTGTCTCGCATATTAACTTGTGTTGCATTCTGTCACAGTAAACCTTAGGTAAACTGATTCAAAGACTCTTCGCAGTTGTTATCATTTGTATGAGTTTAAATCTGTATTTCGGCTCACCATCCAAACGGTCGTTAAATCGGCTCACTCGTCAGTTTATCTTTGATGGCAGGGGCTTAATTGTTTGATTTTCTTGACTATATCCTGGTATACTATAGCACTTCTAAAAATCAAACAATCAAGCAAGTGCCATCAAAGACAAACCTATGAGTGAGCTGATTTATCGACCAATTGGAGGGTGAGCCGAAATACAGACTTCTCCTCATACTGCATGTAGATCTCAATAGAAATGTTATATCCAGGTGGATGTCTATTGCCCTTTTGATGCAGCTGCTGAGCAATGGAGAAATCAGGGATTGTACTTAAGTGCGATCATCGATCGGTAAATGACAACTCATCCTTTAAAAGGGACACGAATAATGTTCCAGTCAGGTTCGGTCAACCTAGAGCGCTTTTCCATTCCTGGTGGCTGTGTAGCAAAAGTTTGTACGTGTATGTTTATGTGTATGTACTTTACATAGCACCCTAAAGGTTTGTCAACAAAAAGAGGAAACGTCAGGTCACATTTTCCTCTGTATCGTAGCCTTTGAATGTGCAGAACGGATCATCAGTACAGACAAATGTAAAAAGCTTTTCCCTGCAAGGGCATCCCCGCCTGTGAGGCGCTTTCGTGAACTAAAAAAACGTAGTTTGTTTGGGCAAGCTGTAAAGTGGTTGGCAAAGTAGCTGGATCGATATGGGTTTGGTGAACGCTGAAGACCGTCAGCCATGGTTACCGGCACTGTGGAAATGGATTTTGGGCGATCGGGTTTTGGCATTATTACGGTCGCAGTATAGCCGGGCAGGTGTCACATTCAAAGCTTGAGGATTCCAGCCAGCCTCCATACCTCGTGAAAAATTTGATTTGAAATCCATTCCATGACATCCGGGTCTCCATCAAACGTGTTTTTAAACTTTCAAACGAACATCAATAAATCATTTCAATTCCTTTTTCACTTCACTTCATTTCCCTAGTACTGGTGGGGATTTATTTTGCCCCCTATTTTGGCCGTAGGACAAATTTGCGACTTTTTCATACAGCGAAGGGCACAAATTAAGTAATTTGGGATCATAATTTGTCCCCCGGATCTTATTTAAATCAAAAGGTCCTGTGCAACGCGCAGTGCGCGATGCACGCATAAATCGTGCATTGCACTTTGCACAATGCCCAGGTGCGAGACGCCAACGGTTTTCCAAAAATGTAACAGTTTGTGGTGTCGTTTGATCTGCTGTTCTCATGTTTTATTACGGAGGAAGACGCCACAATTAAAACAGGTAAATACTAGTACGGGAATGAATTGTTTCGGTCATGAATGGGTTTTTTAATTTGATTCCCATTTTGAACAGGCCGTTCAACGACTTAGTTTCTTTTTCGCTGGTCTCAGCCGGATGTCAATAATCGTCTGCGCAGCTTTGATGGAAGTTTGCTGGAATACTGCAAGAAGTTAAGTTGCGTTTGGTTTAATAAGATTCCTTTCACTGTTTGCGTGAGTGTTTGGTTTTGGTAACCGTTAAGTTTGCTCTAGGGTGGCGGTGGTTGATTGATTGATTGGCGGCACCTTTTGCTGGTTTTGCTTTTTTGTCAGTTTGATCTCTGCGGCGGTCGTAGGGTTAATTAGGAGCTTAAACCTAATTAGGGATGCAATCAAATAAATCTAAATGAAACTAGAGGTATAGGTTAACTGACCGCTGCAGATTTCGCACTGACATTAAGTTTTACCTCCAAAAGTGTTTCTAATCAATCAATCTATCCCTGTCTGTCTTGCGATACATTTTCTCAACGGCTGACATGCCAAATGCAAAATCCTGTTTTAACGGAAAAAGATTTTTATTTGTACAATATGCAGCTAACCACTAACTAGCTCAAAGAAAAATTGCATTTTTCTTTTCAGGTGGCAGGAATGAAGTTAGCTCTATTACCGACAGCGAGGGAGAACGACCGCTATTGTTGATTTTTCCCGTTTTGGCGGTTTTTTAATGGAGCTCTTGCGTTGGTTATAAAATGCTTGCCATTAATTTTCTCTTTTAGTTCAGGATCTGATGGCCATGAATCCTTTTCTGTGAATTTCGATAATGATGGTACAGTTAAGTCCTACTGGTACAAATTTGGTCCGTTCTGCGTGTGAACAAAATTTGCCATACGGCCAAAATAAAGGACGTTTAAGAGCACCAAATGTGGAACAAATTAAGGCCCAAATAAAGTCCGAAATTTCAAACAACGGTCGGTGGACTAAATTTGTTCCTTTCAGCGCGGGACAAATTTTGGCACTCGGCCAAAATAGCGGCAGTTTAAGAGCACCTTTTTTTGTCCAAAAATGTCGTGAAATTTGTTCCGAAAAAGGTCCTAAAAATGTTTTTAGGACCTTCGAAAACATGCTAGGGTTTCGTTGTGTGTTCATCAGCAGACATAGCTTTGTGGAATGAATAACATGACGAACGGAACTGCTGAATGGTCAGTTTTGTCTGTGTTTCAACTCGTCGCCACCTTGTCTGGATTTGTCAGCAACACCCTCGTGTTTGTTGCCTTCGCCGTGAATCGTTCCCTGTGGACACCCTTCAATGTCTACGTCATTAACCTGGTCTTCGCCAACTGGACCCTCATAGTCACTGAGTTCCCCATGGATGTCATCAGCGGCCTCTACAGCGGTCAATGGCCGCTCGGCGAAGTTGCCTGCACCTACTACATCTTGACGTCGTGGTACCTCCAGCCTGTTGTTTTTTATTCCCACCAACTGATCGCCATCAATCGCATCTGGGCCATCTCTTTCCC